>JAOBRG010350575.1:0-28407 GCA_027574985.1 Umimayanthus nakama | reverse complement strand
CCTGTTTTTTAGAAAACACTAGATTATTCCTAATTTTTAAGATTTCGACATTGTTATTATTTGTATATTTAAATTTTAGACATTTGTAAATTTTATGATATTATTATTCTATAAGCACGGCTTTTGGGTAGACCAGATTTTCGGTATTGTTTGCAAGTAAATTTGACAAAATTACCGTGGTTAAATAAAGATTATTATTATTATTATTATCAATCCGTCCGTCCGTCCATCTATCCATCCATCAACACATCTTTCCATACGTACGTTCGTCTGTCTGTCTGTATTTCTATATATCTATCTAAATTGTCTGTCTGTCTGTCTTTCTATTTTTAATTTATACACACCAGTTTTAACGTTTTCGCAAAAGAGGTCAAAATAAAGTCCTCAGCAAATTAAAAGTAGAACACTTGTCGGGTAGTTTTTGGATGCGCCTCACCTTCCCTGTGATCGTGGTGACGTTATCCACTCTCAACTCTGACCTGTCCATCGTTATAATGCTTTCTGCCACCTTTAACATCTGTTCTTTAGTGCAGTCCACGGCTCGACCACTCACGTTTGTTTTTAGCCACACACTCAACTCTCCAGCTCTCTTGTTGATTATCCAAACGTACTGAGGCCCGTAAAGTCCTAACTTGTACACCTTAAGAAAAACGATATACATATATGTTTCTACTATAAAGACATTTTTTAAAACTTGTAAGTGAAAGTCTTTTAAAACATATTTTTATTCACAAAGCTGTGTGCGTTACCGATAACTGTATGAGCCAATCATAATACTGAATATAATAATGATAATTAAAATAAAAATAATAATAATAATAGTGATAATAATAATAATAGTGATAACAACTGACTCCATGCTGATGAAAATTATAGTTTTGCAGCTGACTTTCAAGAGAAATCAAAATGTCTGTAGGGTCAATCGAAATAATGACACTGTCGCGATTTCGTGAAAAATCACGGAGAGTATCCTTACCAGTGATTGGCAGAAATCATTTTCAATGATAATACAATATGGAAAATGCCAATTAACCAGAGAGAAAAAATGTTGTCACATTTTTCTCTTTTTTTTCATGGTTGGCAAACATTCTACGTGATGAGCTAATCATGGTGTCTAATGTTAATCTCCCTGAACTGTTATAACGCTCAGTCAGCCATGGTGCCGGTCCGACCCACCCACCCGTCCCCTCCCCCTCCCCCTACCGCCATCACCATCACCACCACCTACAGCACAAAAATTCCTAACCACGGGCCATAAGTCGAAAGTTAAGCTGACGATTCGAGAGTTTGCCCTTCGTCAGAGAAAACTGAAAGGCAGACATTGGTTGATTGATTACTGACTGACTGACGGATTGTTTCATTGACTGACTAATTGACTGACTGACTGACAAACTAGTGAGCAAATGGAGGATAAGACATACAGACACTCAGTAAGAGGCAAACAAAACTAGTTAGTTATGCTGGCGGACAGGCTGGTAATCCAACTAGTGTGCCAAGGCCGTATCTACAAAACTCTCACCTCACAAAAGAGACCCAAAGCTCCGGGCGCTCCAAACTCTCCTAAGAATATTCTTGTGTCCTTTTCCTGTGGAAGAAAAACAATGTCGCTATAAGCTGCATGTTGCACCTTGTTAAATGATAAAAAAAAAGTCACACAAAAACAAGCCGAGCCATAACAAGAACAGCCCGCTTCACATTACACCACTCTTTAGGAGTTGGGACAGGTTTACTGCAACCTCTTTTGCCCGCTTTTTTTACATACCTTACTGTGTTTTCTAATAAAAAGAGATTCTACAAAATAAGTGGCAGCTTCGAAATTACGACTTTCAATCATAATCTTCCGATTGAATCTGGAAAATAACTTGAACACTCCAAGAAACACCAGTGACATTTTGGCAATCTTAGTACTGTTGGTGACGAGTTTCATTTTTGTAGGCTGTGACCCCTGTTTTTGCAACCGCGAAACATTTTGATACAAAGTCTTAATTAACTATATTCCTATTTCCAAATGCTAGACAAAAGGGTATTTTCTTTGATTTTTCAGTTGCTGATAGGTCAATAACTACAACTACTTCATCATACTTTTATTGCTTTGAAGTTATACAATTTGTTCATTAAAGCAATGAACCTGTATTGCTTGTACTGTGTACATTGTGAGAAACAGACAGCTCATTTAAGGTATATACCTAGCTTATGAAATAATAAAGCACCAAACTGTTTGCCTCTCTATCATGTAACTGTATCTCGTATTTACCTTGATTTTAGCAGTCTTCTTTTTGATTAAATGTTCCAGGCCTGATTAGATTACCTATGCTATCTGTGGGTGCCAGGGAAACTGTAACAGTCTTTTTTCATTTAACTTAATTTAATTATTAAAGTCTAATGAAGTCTAATCTCGTTTACCTTGTACTTCTTTAGCTTAGCATGTAATTCCGCTCCACGACTAATCCCAGGGGAGTCTCCGTATCCTATCGTGTTCATGGGCTCAACGCTAACCTCGATGTCGTTTGCCTTGAGTTTCTTGGTGAGATCTTCCGTTACCTGGCGTAGTTAGGAGGGACTTTAAATTTACAGACTTGTTGATCTCTTTACTACACAGCTTCATGTCGGAGTTAGGAGGGACTTTGATATACAGACTTCGTGGTCTCTCTGCTCTCCTCTTAACTATGTACTTTGCAGATTCATATCACAGATAGGAGGGACTTGGATTGAAGACTTGTTGAACTCTCTACTATACAGCTTCATGTCGGAGATAAAAGGGACTTTGGTATACAGACTTCATGGTCTCTCTGCTCTAAACTATGTACTATACAGATTCACGTAGGAGCTTGAAGAGACTAAAGGCGTATCCAAGTGAAGGGGGTGAACGGGTGCTAGTCACCGCCCATTTTTAGCTAGCATAAAGAAAAATATAAGAGGCAAACTTCCAGCTCACATAATTAAATGATCAGACAACAAATAGTTACCCCTCTTTACAAAGTCGACCCCCTGAAAACCCCTTGATCCACCCCCGAGAGACTTTGATATGCAGACTTCATGGTCTCTGTTCTAAGCTATGTACTACACAGATTCATTTCTCCACTATGTTAAGAAAATATAACAACAAATTAATACAACTACAATGACAATGAAAACGACCCTAGCAGTGAAAGCGAGAGCAACAATGACAACGACAATGATGTCATTAATAATCAATGGTAATAGCAACAGCAATAGCGCATTAGCAATACCAATAACGATGACAATAGAAATAACAAATATATCAGCAACAAGACTAACAGTAGCACCAATTACAGACAATAGGACATTGTGCTCCCTTTTAGGTATATTTAACTTTTCCGACCCCAAATAAAAAATAATTGTGATGAAACCTATCCCACCCCCCAGTACACTAAAATGTTTAAGAAAAAAGATAACAAGAAATATACATCTGAATGAAACTGAACCAAACGCCAAAAAACAAAAAGCAATATCGTATTTACAGTGTTACCATGAACACACACTGAAAGGGTTAATACTGTGGCATTTCAAGTGGGCAATTTTATATGACTGGTTATGTTGTTGGATTTGAGCACTTTATACAGACCGGAAATGTAGAACTTCTTTAGCTGATTTTTCAGATCGGAAACAGACGTACAGCTCTTAACAATATCAGGGTACGGAGTTTCACGAGTTTACTGATTCTGTTAAAACAAGAGTTACGAAAAGAGGAAGTTCTGTTTCTCAGGGGCTTTGAGATTAACACCATAAGCTCTGCGACGAGTACGTTACTATTGGAAGTTATGAAACTGGGAATATTTAGCTTCTATAAGCCATGCATACAATTGAAAAAGAATAAGTTTGAAAAAGATGCTAAATCTAGGCACAATCACAAAAAATAATAATAACAATGACAAAAAATAACACAAAAAAACTTACTTTTTTTTACTACCACTACTACTACTACTACTAATAATAATAACAATTTTTACAATAATAACAAACATAATAGTATCGATAGCAACAATAGCAGTAATAACAAAAAACGTTAACAATTACAACAACAACAACAATGAAAATAGCTATAACGGTACAGACATTTATGATGTTGCTGATGGTGGTTTTGAAAAACAGAACTAATATATAAGATATTTGTTGATTGGACTATACTACCTGAATATACCATCCGCTTTCCTCAAGAAAACTGTAAAAAAGCGCAACTTTTTTCCATTTGAAATATTTTATGAACTCCGTTGTCACATCGTTGAAGGCGTCGTAGGATGGCACATTGGCGGCCATGTACTTGAAATAACGAGAATCACCCAGGTTGTGTGGCACAGAATTATACAAAATCTAAGCAAAGAAGAAAATATATTGTGATTTAAGGACGAACACTTATTGATAATGCAATTAAGGCGTAAATATATGACCAACGTAAACATAGCGAGAATCAGCCAGGTTTTGCGGCACAGGATTGTACAAAATGTAAGAGGAAATTTTATCGGAATTATAGAAAGAAAAATTATCGATAATGCATTTTAGGCGGGTTATAAAAGAAAAGCATAAACTGCAGGGTGTCACTCTGTTCAAAAGAGACAACTAAACCTCATAGGGTGGGGGTGAGGGTATTGGTGCTGTAAAGCGGTTATACACGGGTACTGATATCAGTTAAACCTCGAAACTTGGCAATGCAACTTGGTCTGAGAAGAGAGTTACTATGAGTGGGTATTGATATTGAGCTGGGGTACTTTAAAATACATCTTGGCTTGAGAAGGGCATATATATAGGTATTGATACCAGACTAGGGTACTACAAAAAACCTCTTGGATTGTGATGGTTATGATACTAAACTGAGATATATATGGTAGAACACTTAGGTCTGAGAAGAAAGTTATATGTGGGTATTGATACTGAAATGGCGCGGGGGTACTTCAAAATACATCTTGGCCTGAAAAGGGGATACATATGAGTATTGATACTAGACTACGGTACATGGCAGTACCTCTTGAACAGAGGTTATTTATGGATATTGATACAATGAAATACATGGTAGTTTCTCTTGGCCTAAGAAAGGAGTTACCGATTCATATATATATATATATACACGGGTGTTGATACTTACCTGGGGAACATGGTAGTACATATTGGCTTGGGCTACCGTCGTCATGACGTTATAAAAGGCCGGCCCCAGTATCAAGGAAGGTCGGCGGTTACCCGCGCATTTTGTCATCGCTTCGTGGAGGAAATGAAGCGCAACTTTTAACATTCTCTGTAAAATAGACAACACACACAGACGTTAGCACCTTCATAAACAATAGAGGTGCAGAGAGAACTCCAAATGTGACGTCATCAACTTTGACACCATAAAAACTAATTGAGTCACACGTGGTGTGACTATTGGTGTAGTGGGTGTAACATGTGGTGTGATGTAACTTGTGGTGTGGTGTATTAAACTTGTGGTGTGATGTGGTGTGGTGTGATATGTAGTGTGGTGTGACATGTGATGTGATGTGACAAGTGTGATGTGACATGTGGTGTGGTTTAGTGCGACATGTTGTGTGATGCGACATGTGGTGTGGTACGATTGTGTTGTGGTGTGACATGTAGTTTGGTGTGGCACGTGATGTGATGTGACAAGTTTGATGTGACATGTGGTGTGGTTTAGTGCGACATGTTGTGTGGTGTGAAATGTGATGCTGTGCGACTTGTTGTGTGGTGTGACATGTGGCGCGGTGTGACAAATGATGTGATGGGACATGTGGTGTTGTGTGACTTGTGGTGTGGTATGATAAATATTTGCTCACATAGCGAAAAGAAGGTTTCTTAAAAAAAAGACCGCAGTAGCTTAAATAGACTGTAACAGCAGACAAGTTGATAAATGCCAGAGGATAAAGTGAGAAATCGAAGTGAGGTTAACAGGCAAGACAAAGAAGTTGCGTGAAGAATATTTTCGAATTAAGAAAACTCGAAGTCTGGCTCCGGGGTATGTCGTGGAGTTAACAACTCTCAACCGCTTCGGAAACCGGAGGTAATCACCGAGTCCAGCAGCAGCTGAACTTGCAAATTAAATTGACTTGAACTTGAACCACAAAATAAATATTCTTTGTTTACAAAAATAGTTTTGGTATTTGTGTTCATTTGAATAGTTTGAGAAGGAAGCGCGAGGAACACGGTACATATTTGAGAGCATCTGTGCCAAATAAATATACAGATATCATTATTATAAAAAGATTATATTCAAAGTTGTATTAATAACAATAAAATAACAATAATAATATTAATAACAATAATAATAACAGCCAGCTAGATATAGCACTCCGAATGTCGATTTCAAATAGCAAGTTAAAACTATTGACGAGATTGAGTTCAAAACTTGTGACGAAGCATGCAATAAAGTTACAGTCGGATTTCCAGAACTTCCCTAGCTGCCCGAAAAAGGTTTTATGCCTAAAGAAAATGAATCCTAACTCTTAAAAATATCAAAACGTAAAAAGTGACAAAAAATCTATTTTTAGCATGCAATGTGTCTATTTTTGTTTTCTAAGTAGATCCATTTGCAGTTCCGCTACTAGTTGTCATCGTCACGTTGTCACATCGCTTGAAGAACTTAAAAGGAAAACTGAACAAAACCACTTTCTCACACAATTTTTTAAAACAAGAACAAACTTAATAAGAACATTTTGTGCAGAAAAGGAAATCGTTTACAAATAAGAACAAACAGAAACAAACTGAAGCTGAAATAAAGCTCCATTCGAAAATTTTCTGGGAGATTAGTATAAGAAAAAAGAAGAACACCCAAAAGAAATCACATATAATCACTAAATGAATAATATTACATATATATAATAAAGTACTTACAATCATTTTTTTACAGGAAAACTATTGTTTCAAATTGTAGCGGTTGTTCAGAAGTTCCTTGAAAGTTCAAGTGAAGCAACCTAAATAAAAAAACTATAGGAATTCTAATTGAGTTGAAAACGCATAGTGAAAATAAAACCAACAAGAACAAAATAAGAACATTTTGAGTCTAAAATTGTCAAAAAATCAAGACACTGAGCATTAACAAATATCTACTAGTTGTTACTAAATTAAATGTAGTCTGCACATCGGTTCTGAGTAATACTTACATAGGTGTCGATGTATTTCATTTCGACGTCGTACTCTCCAAATAATTCTGCAAATTTGGTGCTGTTTTTCGCTGAGTCCATCCCCATTTCGAAAGCTAGTCTGTAACCATACTGGTCTCTGTCCTCGCTGCTCATGGGGACAAAAACCCCAATAACAATTTTCTTCTTCGCCAAAACAGGAACTTGGAGATAACATGTTGTCAGGACAAGGATCAGTGCTAGCTTCATGTAGAGGTTCGCCACTTTCATCGTGTTTTGATACCTACTTCAAGTGATATGATATAACCACTTTTCAATGGCGACGTCGTGATACTGAAATACAGAAACGTTTCGTTAAAAAATAGCGCATTTGTTTGCTTTTTTAATCTCATATGATTATCTAAACACCACAACCGATGAGACTCACAGTGTTTGATTCGTTTAGTAAAAAGTATTTATGAAAGCTTGTTCCGATTTGTTCAATTGTTCCGGCCTTGCCTAGTTCCAGTACCTGAACTTTGTTGCCGCGTCGTCTTGGTGAATCAATATGGTACAAACTGATGTGACATGATGAGTCAGGAACTTTGTAAGTTGTACCACATGCTGATAATGTTGCTATAGAGACGTTTAAGCTTTAATTTAGAAAGTATTACTCGCTAGCAAACGAAGAAAAGAATAAAGAACTTTCAATATTAAAGACTTGCAGTTTATAAAATAAAATGCCGTTTAAGGGGTTACCAAAAGACAGCTACTTTCTCACTGTACTGAACTATACAATTTACTTTTACATGCACTTACCGGGGTAAAAAGGATTTACAATTTTTTTAATAAATATTAGAAATACTGTTTGGGTAGCAATATTTGTAACTGTTAATTAACTGTATGGGCATCTAAATCCGTAACTGTTTTAAGTTAAGTCGCACGATACTAAACTGAACATGGATGAATATCAATTAGTTGAATGCAGACTGGACAATGAATGGGCTGTGTTTTTTTATTCAATGTGCTCATCATAACTGGAGAAAACACTCAAGTAAAAATGGTTCTTGAAAAGCACTACCATGGCAACTGTTGCATGAGCGTTAGTTTAAATATATTCGAAACAGGACATGATATTAGCTCTTGCGTTAAAATAGGAGAATAAAATTATTGGTGATTGGAATCTCGCATCGCATTTGACTGGAGGTTCTCTGAGAAGCAAACATGCAATGATTTCAAAACGAGTTGCAGTTCATACAGCGATCAAAACAGAAAAAGAACCCTAAGATCTCCTCTTTGAAAACAATCACTCGCGTAGTTTCGATGGTAATTCGTTAAAAATGACGCTTGTTTGGAAACTAGTTTCAAATTGAACTTGAACTCTTTCTATTACTGATACAATCAATCGGCCCGAGTAAGCTTTACGAATAGGTATGCAAGTAACAAACAGAACTCGAAAAATAATTCAGAATTACATTAGTCATAGATCAACAACAGCCAACAATCTGCATCGACAATAAACCTCAGGCATTCCTATATTTTAAACCGGTTTATTAAAGGTTCTCAGTTAAGATCGATAGAAGTGGTTCATAATATAATTATAGCTAAAAGCGTTTTATTTAATTAAAAGATCCCCCTTTACGTGAAACCTTCGGCACATCAGCTGTCGTCTGAACAAAGTTTCTAAAATATTTTCTCTTATAAATTCATTCTGGCTTGTTTGAAAACAGCGGATGTGTGATAAGTGATGTTTTGATAACGAATAACCTCATGCAATATTATTTGTCGTGGGTGGTCATCTAAAGAACTACTCATTTTTCTTAAATAGCTTTTTATAATCTCGCTCCCGGAATAGTTCAGGAATACTGAAAAAAAAATAAACCATCCAGGAAATTAGCTGGTGTATAAATCATCGTAAACTAGCTTTAAAAATGCTGAGCAGTAAAGAAATGGAGGAATCTGTAGTTAAAAACATTTACCCCGAGTGCTGACAACTTTTTATCATTCTCTTTAACTAAAAGGCCTAAGTTTAAAAATGGTAATGCCTACAGACTTCCTTCCTTGGCATAGAAACGCAATTGAGCATTTTATTTTTTTTAAAACTATAGACTCTTTATCGGGAACAACTCAACACGACAGCTCAAACTTAAGGACAGATGATATTCTAGGATGTTAATTGGGGGATTAACGAAATATCAAAGCAACAGAAAAGTCACGTACTTCGGACAGATATATACTTCAGCTATTTAGATCTCACAGTCATATACTATTATGCAATATATTGGTGGTCTTTTGCTTTCACGTTAAGTCGCGATTAGTAATATACTCTGAGGTTCAGATTTTTTGCATGGGTTTTAACAGCTCACCACACGACCTTTTTTCTTTAGATAAAAACTAGCAAATTTTGCCAAGGTTAGCTAGTTGTTCTTAATTTTTGGCGACCTCAGCCTCAAAGTGTTCTTAATTTGTTCTAATCCCTATGAACTGTTTAAATTTAAGGAAAACAAAACCAGCTAGAAACAATTCACTGAAAAACAACCCTGCTCGCACCATACAGGGATTGTACTGTCGTATTTAGAGGTGAGTTTATTGACATGACCGTTTACAGTTATGTATAACATTCATACAAATTTCTAAATTTACCATTTATACAATGATTTCAAAACGAGTTGCAATTCATACAGCGATCAAAACAGAAAAAGAACCCTAAGATTCATCGGTCTGTTGAAACAGTCTTAAGAGATCTATATGGTCTCAGATTACAGTACCTTAGCTTTTGACTGCTTTCTCAGTCTAGCTTGCACCTCTAGTGGAAGAAGTTGTTTACCTCAAGACTTGAGCTGTTGTTCATAGCCAATGAGCCGTTGCCTGTATGAGCATCTTAAATTGTTCTTAAATTTTGGCCAATTTGAATTCTTGTTCTTATAAATTGTTCTCATAACCGGCTGAGAAAAGCGTATGCGTGCTTATCAGAAACCATTCTTGAGAAACTGCTGCCACATTTAGCACTGCCTGTCGTGCAAGGACGTTGTTCACATCCGTTGTATGTTGCTATCAAATGAGTTCTATCCTGTTTAATAAAACATTTTTAGAGATTTATATTGCTAGACAACCCCGTCAGCTGTCGATAGTAAGCACAACCCTTTTTTTCGACAAAAGGTTGTAGCTATTTTGTTGTAGGGTTTCTGGATATTCAATATGAAAACCTCAGTATTAGTTTCGTGTTGCTTGACACGTAACACAGATAGAAAGTTTTTACGATCGTTTAAAACCAGTTGCGTAAATATAGAAGCGAAAGAATTTAAAATAACCGAAAAGGGATAATTGGTTGGCATCCAGGCCAGTTAATGATAGCTGTCGCTCATCTACAACCTTGCCATTTATACAAAGTATTTCAAACACAGTTTGTAATGGATAATTATCATGGCAGAAACAAACTATGATTATTCGTTTGTGGGTAATTGACTTAAATAAAGAATAATCAGGCCTTCACGGAAAACTCTCACAAACAAAATTATTATTATAGTTTGCTCAGAACCTAACAATGCAGCAATTGCACACGGGGGGAGGGGAGAGAGAGGGGGCTCTCATATAAAAAGGGCGGGGATGTTCGTCTGGGAATGTTTGTTGAGTCCTTAAAAGGAGCCAATCTGGGCTTGGCTTAAGTTGAGTTTTACCCCTAAGAGGTACCAATCAAAAACATTGAGCCAATAAAGATAAAAGCTTACACAAGCCGTTATTGATAAGAAATACCATTCAACTGTTCGTGGCACCCATAAAAGTACCGAGTTGTAACCAAATGTAGGTATTTTGCTTTGAATACCCTAAGCGATACCAAAAACCAGGATTTTTACCCCTAAGAAGTACGACAACCATCCCCGCCGCACCCTTGTTAGTATGGGAGCTCCCCCGCCCCCGGGGGCAATTGCAAAAAAAAGCTAGAAACAGCTCAAAAACTTGCTGTGTCCTTTTCGTGCAAAATATTTCTTAAGGGTGGAAAACAGTTACTTCTACTTTTCAACACACAACACCAAGTACATATACAAATATAAGTACAAATGCGATAACAAATACAAAGCCAGGATAATCGACCTTTTGAGAAACCTACTCAATACATGTTGTGAGAAACAATTCACTCACTGCACCTTTGACTAAAATGTTTAGCGTATTAATCCATGCGTGAGTCTGACAGCCAGGAAAGCACACTTTATGTTTTGTTTATTAAATTAAAACGTTTGTTATATTTTCAACTTGGTTATGTGGAATAAATACCACAACACTAAATACTATTTATATCCTAACTTTTTACTAACTTTTTTTAGTCGGCCGCACTTGGGATGATTTACCAGAATATGGCACCAATCGTTTAATCACTATTTATTTAACCCATTTTAAAATCGGGTCTCGCTATTTTAACTTAAATTGTTTTTTCTGTCGCACATGTGAGGTTTAGATATAGAAAGACACCTGCCCAGCAAGCAGAGGCCTTTCATATCGTTTCTTCGTTGGTATATGAAAAGCTTCTGCCTGCAGGATAAAAAACGTTAAGCCTTTTAGCATTTTAAAAAAATGGATCAAGTTCTCTTGCTTCAATATTACCAATACTCCCAGGATAATCTGAAGATATTCCAACAGAACGTGACATTAACCTGTTTAAAAACCATAGAAGCGCTTTGAGATAAAGTCTTTATACACCGATTCCCGGAGATGCCCTAGTTTTGACACAGACTTTTCTTCAACCTTCAAACGAACATGAGAAAAGCAAAGATAACAGTAATTTGGGGGCATGTCACCTGCAGATTCGGCCTCCAAAAGGCCTAGTGAGGCCTACAACTCTCATATTTGAACCTGTTTTGGATTTTAAGTTACTGGCTCCTGGTAATAAGATCCATTTTCAAAAGTTGATAAACAAAGAGTTGATTTGCGGGATGTCTCTAAACTACATAACATAGCGCCGGTTTCAAAACAACTGCCGGATCCTCTAAATCCAGCACTCCTTTGCGTTTTGCATGCAGCTTTGCTTCAAAATGCACAGAACAAGCCACATAATCAACAGTTCAACTATCCGGCTTCCTATTACTTGTAACTTCTCACATCAACTACACTGTCTACAGTTTCGCTTTGCTTTGCAGGAGTCTCACAAATTTGCTGGGCCAAACACTGAAGATAACTATATTAATAATTTATATATACTGTTGGTTCTAGTTTCAAAATCCACAATGCTACTGTTTGTCTGATGGTAATAATTTAAGAAATAATAAACTTTTCCTCCCTTTTAGTTTCAGTGAAGTTAGGATTTTGTTGTGAGCATGTCAGCATGTTTGAATGAAACATGTACATAACAAATGTTAAAAATTGTTATCATTATTGTATTTATAGTTATTATCATTATTGCATTTATATTATCGAGCGTCCTTTAAAACAGAAGAATGAATAAGTTAGCTTCTGGTGTTTGAAAATTAACGCTTGCAATAAATTGCGAGTAGAAAATCTATCAAGCTTGAACACCTCCTTGAAACATTCTAAACTGAACCCGATCAGCAAAAAAAGTTCATTCATTGTTTTAGTTCTGAAAAAAGGCAAAAAAGGAACGGAGAACTTCACATCTTTTTTTAAAAAAAGTTCAGTCCAGCTGAGCCTTTTTATCATCAAAACATCAAATATTTTACTGCCTTGTTTTGTCTAACGCTTCTGAAACTTTGATTGCACTTATCAATGTTTAGCTGCTGCGGTTTACCGGTCATAGTCTTACTCTCAACAGACCTTAATTGGTGCTGATCACCATGAAGTATGCCAAAAAACAAAGCATCAATCAAGTGAGAGCCAAATCGCTACGTTTCGGAAACAGATTAATTTCACAATTGAAACGTTTATTACTGTATAACACGAATTGAAAAACTCCCTCACAGTTTCCGTTTGTTTAAGACAAATACGCATGCGCCACAAAATGCCCTCTGTACCATCAGATACAGTTACATATACATTTCGCCGCTGATAGGTCGTCTGTGATAACGATATCTATGTTTCTGGGGCTTTCAAAAGGTAATGTTTTCACTATTAAATAACTGGCAAAAGTGCAACGAACAATGAATAATTGATGTTGACTTTTGCCGAGTGAATGTTACAATAATACTAGACAAAGTACTGTTAAAAAATAGTACAGCGAACTGACTTCGTCAGCTTCAGTTTATTAGAATTGCAATCTTTATTGAACCTAAACATGCCGAAAGCTCAAACTAGATGTGTTCATAAACTACAGGAAACACAAGGCACGAAACTGTTTTAAGAATACTAATTTGGTTGGACTCGCACGCAAAGAATCTCAAGTAGATATTTTGTCTTCAGGGTATACTATTCGTTCTCAGTTGACTATTCGTCGGAGAAAATGCAAGAAACTTGAAAAAAAAACCCAACGTAGAGCACTCTCTCACTTACAAATCAATGCCACAATATCTAGAGAAAATCCCTGTTTCGAACTAAAACATATATATCATCTTTACAGTTTGAAGTTTGCATGTTAAGAACTGAAGTTTCTTACCTCCAAGTGAAAGGCATTGATACAAAAGTGAAACTTGCATTCTAAACTCCCTTAGCTCGGCGTGTGTGATGCACGACTGTTTTGTCCCAGAAGTTGTGCTAGACGTGGGAAACAGTCAGCTTTTTATATTGCTTCCTACCACGCTTCTATAAATATCGCTTGTTGAAGTTGCTGTAATCACAACAGGTAATTGCCCCCCTTTAACCACACCTGCAAAGTTCAAGGTCTGAATAATTCTGAAGGTAAATTAACTACCGCTGTTTGTGCGCAACGTTTCAGTTTTTATATTTCGATATCTGTCTAAATTAAAGATACAGTCCATTAAATGGAAGCTGCATGTACCAAAGCACTTAAACAATTTTATTTTCAAGTCAACATACCTACAATATCCCTAGCTAAAATAACAAGCGTTTGGAGATTTAAAGGAAATGGTAATAAAATACTGCTTTTCGGTTGTGTTGTTTCTTTATATATGTATCTAAATCAGCATATTTTGGAGACTCGCCAACCAGAAACTTTAAGTTGATAACCTGCAACCATATAAATACTGTCTGTTGATACCTTTTTCGCGCCGTTTCCACGGTGATGTCGGCGTGAGAGAGACATTTTCCCACAGGCCCTGTTGCACCGATTACATAACAGACATCCTTGCGTTGACAAAATACTAATGAACAATTACTAATAAACCACTCACAGCAGTTATTCGTAATATCGGATGGACTTCGTCAGACTTTTGTAAACCACTGCCATATTTGTCAAAACATTTCCTAGCAATGATCTGTTAAGCTTTTCTCATAACCAACTTTGTAACCATTAAGTTTCTATCTGCTGGAGTTTCGAATCTGTGCGTGTGTCCATATTGTGTTAATTTAAGGTGAAAACAGAATTTATCATCCAAATACTTGGATATTCCTGTGGACATCAGGAATTTCTTCTTCTCAGTTTGAAAAATGTACTGTGATAATCAATTTTTTTTGGTGTTTTCCAAGTTTAAACTTTCCGTTTCCCGTCAGTCAAGGCAAAAAAATAACAAATACGGAGAAGGAGGGTTTTTTTTTTTATATATTAGTTAGTGCTAAAGACCATTATAGAACAAATTACCAAATGAACTCATTATCAAGGCTTCTAGCTGGATCTGTGGATGTGTCTTAGTCAAACGGACTTAAAACTAAAATATTTAGGCTTTTAGTCATACTTTTTATAGACCAGTTGCTTCGGTAGTTAATTTCCTACTTACATTTTTATTACGATTATGTAAAACGTTATGCACCCACTGAGCAATGGCGCTGTATTATAAGTGAGTCTGTTGTTGGTTAGTGGAGGGTTCTAGTTTTCTTTGGTTTAGTTTGAAGTTAATTCGTATTACTGCAACAATTTTACTACAATAGAGAATATCCTTTCAACTACAAGTCATTCTGATTGCTATTTATACATGAGGAAGGTGCAAAACAAACGGCTTGATTATGGAAGACAAACTCTGGCCCGCACATCGCCGAAATGAAAATTAGAGCACGAAAACATTGGGATCAGTTTCCAGAGAACGTAAATGTTGTTAGATGGACTTAAAGCAAGAGTTTGCAGTTGGCTCGATTCGCACACCTTTATAGAAAAGTTAATAAATAAAAGTGAATGGTTAGTAGTCAAAAGGGGAAGACCCAGAAAGTTGGTTTTCAGTAAGCGATCTGGGAGCCGCACCAGTACCTTAACACATCCAAATGTGATCAATGATTTCCTTTTAAATGTTCATTACTATTTTATCATGCTATTTACAGTTTAGAAATACTAATTGCCCACATTAATAGAATGAAACAGGTGCTTGCTCAGGTCCTTTTCGATCAGTTATCAAGCATTTATGAGCATGTTAAACACTCTTTTTTTAAGAAGAATATTGTTTTTCAGACTCAGGCTCAATATTCTTAATTTTTTGGCGTTTTGAGGCGGAAAATATTCTAAAAGTATTCTTAGAATATAGATCAATAGAATATGTCTGTCAGCAGAGCGTTGCCTTACTGAGTCTCCAGATGAAAGCGTTTATACATTTATGCAATTTTTACCGAAAATTATTTAGAATTTCCAAATATTTAATTTTTAGTGTAAACATATTTATATGTTGCACAAAATTATATTCTTAACAAAATCTCAGCCTCAGCATTATTCTTAAAATATTCTTAAATTTTCGCGATTTTCAGCCTCGATATTCTTATAAAGTATACTCTTCTAAAAAAAGAGTGTATTGCATTTTTTTTCCAGTTTTGAGTGTTAAATCTGCATATTCTTAAACCAAACACTCAGATTTTAACTCATATTTATGACTCTAACTTCTCTAACACCACATCTACTCTGGGACATATATACCATCCCCTGACTGCTTCTGTAATCAGTTCCAGGTATTCTTTTCACTTGTTACGTAACGTTTCTTGCTTTTTCGTGTGTAATTATATGATTTCAATTCTTATACTTTGTGCGCCTCCCATGAGTTTTTGCATATACCGACGCGCTTTCTCCCATTTGGGTTTTTGATTGTTCTTGTAGATTCCTCGTTTTGTTTTTGAGGTTCATATTTGGTCAATCAAGTTGTTTTAAAAAAGAAATCTTAGTCCTTCCATAATACATGTAGAACAATATTCGGAATTAACCATGACTGAAAACTGAGACCTGAAAATGCACGGTTTTAACCTTTAAAAACTATACTTTCACGCTCTGATTTCAAACCAGGCCAAACGGGTTCACTAATAAAGCTACTGTGGCTTCACAAAACTGCAGCAAGAACCTTGACAAGCTCTAAAATACCTCCAAAAGTGGCCACGCATGAGATACAACATATTTCTTCACTATCGCTCTGTTAACAGGTAACATGCAAACTCGAAAAGAAGAAGAAAAAGCCTTTCAGAGTTCTAAAACCATGCTAGAAAACCGACAGTTGCAGTATTCCATACCCATTCAAAAGACAAATATATAAACATACGCAAACAGATCAGAGAATCATTAAATAACTTAGTAACGATCCCCCGACGGAACAGTTGCAGAGTCGTGATCATACGCTGATTAGCAAATTTCTGGCGGGTTAATTTATTGGCTAGCTCTTATCAACTTATCAAAAATTTATAGAAGTCTGGAAATGGTGATATTACAATAAATCTTCTTATCCTAAACCTTATCTTCACATCACCTACACTTGCTGGCACACGTTTTTTAAATAAAATTTAAAGCGGAGGATACGATGTTTTAAGGTTTAACGTGCGGTATACATAAATATAATTCTAACTTCATTTCTCTCACACACAGGCACACACATCACATCACATAACCTTTATTTTGGCTCGAATTTGTTTTAGCCTATTAGGCTTTTTTCTACGAAACCTTAATCCTTTATCCGACTTGAAACAAACTGTGTTGTTGTTTCACAGTAGTGTGAATTGTAAAATGATTTCGCAAACGAAGTTATTGAATTGATCTCGGGCTAACCAGTCGCCACAGTGCTTGTTTTCAACATGAGGAATGTGTTCAGAATATTGAAGATTATTCGGCCTCAAATAAAGACTTTTTTAAGAATAAATGTACAAATGTACAATAACTAAATCTGAGAACCAGTCTTGCTTTTTGAAATAAAAACAACAATTTCTTAGTCTCGTCTTACTTGTTAAATACTGTAGATAACGAATTTTCCCATGTCCACGCAACTTTTGAGGGCAAAGTTAAATTTCTGCGTGGTTGTTAAATTGCTGGGATTTGTTATAACTTCTTCCATGGTGTTTGCATTTGATATCGGATTGACAAGAATACCAGCTATAAAACCGCAAACGTCAATCAACTAGGAATGGAGAGATAATACGCAATAAATATGTTCTGGTGTAAAATGATTTAGACCGCAAACAGGCCATTAGCTAGCTATACGTTCAGTTATCTCACAACAAACATCTTTAGATATTAACTAACGGGAATGATACAACAAGTGGACAAGTCGCAAGCTCGTAAAATCTCAATTACCTGTTTATACATGAACACCAGCTTCATCTTTGTACCATTGCACACCGTTGTTCAACGCGCAAGAGGTTTGCAACCAGATTACCTTGAAGTACTGACCGGGATATATGTACAGCAAGGGTTTTGCGTCCGGCAGATGGCATCAACCACAAAATTATAGCAATTAATTTGACCTGACCGCAGATAAGTTTGCATGAATTGATTCTTATTTGATGAACTGCTAATACAAATATGAATCGCTAGGTAAATTTCAAGACAACTTTAGCTGTTTTTCAGTCATACTTGAACACCAAATCTCCTATCTTCGAAGTTTATCTTCTAGATATTGCGTGTAATGTCTTTGTGTTGTTGATTTTTTTTTTATGAAAACATTCCAAGAAGGAAATTGGCCAATGACTGCACTCTGAAAGCCAAGGTTTTGTTCAACAACAATTACAAAAATATTCAAAAGATATCTTCGTGCTGGGAACTAATTGTCTGTTTTTTCTTAATTTTCGAAGGTTGTATGAAAAATTTACTTAAAAAATGAGATGTAACCACAAAAAAAAGTAAATACTCGAAAAATAGTTAAGCTTAACTATTTATTGTTTAGAGAGTAGTTTACCATTTGCCGGCAGGAGAGAAAAAATCGAAATGAGGGAAACGTTGATTAGTCAATTGTGTTTAGACCATAAAAATATTAGGAAAAACCGCTAAAGAGATGTTTTCAAAGAAGCTGGCATAAATAACATCTAATTTGCATTTTAAAACGAGGCTTTGTTTGTCTCTAGAACAGATGTAAATACGGGTTAAGCACTCGGAATATTACTAATTACTTATGGTTTTCAACCATATAAATACTCGGTAGGATGGTTTGTTCATTTTCTCGAGTGTTTCGTGACCGATATTGATCTATATCTTAGCAAACGTTTGTTGTTTCACATCAGAACCATATATAGATCCAACAAAACTATCCATTGAAAAGTATTTACTGCTAACACGGGTACTTACCGCTAAAATATTTTCAGAATAAATCGGTTTATTTTACACTTTAACATGACCGATAAGTTTTGAGACAAAAAGACGGAGAGAAAACAGCTTGTTTTTGATCAGGGCGGCAATATAAGAATCCCTTTAATCTTCCAAGTTTAGAAAGGTTTCATCAATTGTGTTGAGAAAAGTTTTATTTCATCTATAGAATTTTTCACTTCAGTTTATTATTTATACTTTAAACGGGTAAGTGATGTCTGATTACTCAATTCGACAAATTAAGCTATATCTGTATATCAACAAAAATAAAATAAAGTAAAGCTGGTTCATATTTTTTGAACATTTGGCAACAGTGGAATCTCATTTCGATTTACAAAGAATCGAATCCAAAAAAATTGCATATGCAGAAACGTTTAGAAACGTCTTTTGGCCTACCCAAAGAAAGAATTGGTATGATTAGTTTCTAGATTCATAAAAGAATTGCAATGTATTGTTCAGTTTGATCATTGTTTGGAACTCATAACAAGATCTGAAGATGTTGTGCATTTGAGGTTGCCTTGTTCATATGCTAGATGTTTTTACAGGCACTTGACTTTCGACCAAGATTAAACCGAATTCATTAAACTCGACTACAAATACAAGTATTAAACAAACTGTATATTTCTAAAGATTTGATTGGTGCAGATAAAATAGGTCTTCTGACAATTCATTTTAAACGTGGATCTAGAAGTTTGAGTCCAGTTTTTTAATGGCTTATCTGAATTATGCCAAAAAACTCAACTGAGAAAAGTTGTTTACTAACCAAATTTTGAAGTCCGTTGACCTCTGAAATTAAATGATTGATCTTAGAACATAACCTCTTACCGGTAAAGCTATTTAAACTGTGCTATGAAAGATGCTGTGGGTGGATTGGAATTGATGAGAAGGTTTGGTGCATACCCTTTGGCTTTGGGTATTCTGAATGTTATGGAATTAAATACGCTGTGATTATTGTCTCTTGGAACGAAAACAAAAAACGACTCCCACAATGTTAGCTGAAAAGCAAACGAAATCCTTCCGTCAAAACTTCCTTGTCATTTTCCAGCTAATTATATTATTATTATACAATAGTTTGCACAACCTTTGTAGTCTCTGGAACGAAGGATAGGGCTTCATTTTTCTTGATTCATCTTGTTTGTCAGTAGTTTTTCTAGATTTTCAGTTTAGCGTCAACACTTCTAGTCCAACACGAACCGTCCTGACATTTTTACGTTTGAAACAGATTATCTCTTCGAATTGTTTAGTTGTCGAAACCATCGAACGGTATAACTTACGGACCTTTTCGACTATGAGTCGATTGCCTAGAAAATTGATATAGGACACGCACACAACGAATTGTGTGGAAGCACACACGCACGTTCTACACACACGCGCACGTGATATCTGAAACACACGCACACACGTCTGAATATTGCATAGGTTAAAAAACAGTTCTTTTATTTAACAGAGATGTTGGTCATGTCGTGCAAAAAGTAGATTCGTCTGAACGAAATATACAGTTTGTTTGTTCGCGTTTATGACAAAGTTGAAGTTCGTAAGACTGCCAATCCGTCTCCGACTGTAATCAAAGACAATTCAGTTTGAATCTCTCTAATTTTACAGTTTTTGAGTGGGTAATTTTCTGGTCAATTCAATTGTACGTCAATTTCTATCGATTTCGCATATAATATTAATTAGATAATGAATCAATGAACATAAATATACTCACTTGTTAGCATTTTCATCCGAGTCTTGCATGTTTTTATTTTGTTTCAAACGCATTTCGCCTGACTGTACAATAATTGAATAAAGAAACACCGCTAGTCCTGTGTTTTCTGAAGTAATTTCACACCGACAAACGTTACAATATTAATAGAAAAGCAAACATTTGAAGATGCATTTTGTTTCGACAAATCGGATTATAGGGGAAATTGTATTTAAATTTGGTTTTAGATTGAATTGTTGAACAGTTCCTGTGTCTATTTTTTATTTCTAACATTCATTAGCACGCACTAGTCCAATATATGTCAATATTTCGTGCTGTTTTTACATATATCAGTTTTTGTACCCAAATTTGCAACATATTAAAACTACAAAATGCAATCTAGGAAATCAGTCCCGAAAAGCGTTATATTGTTCAGTTTGCTTAAGTGAAAATCAAGATATTAAGCTTTGTTGGTGATGCTTATATACAAGTTAAAGAAGGTCTTAGGAAAGAAAAAAAACCAATTAACTAAACAATACGAAATCTTTAGATGTCTCGACTGCTGAGTTTAAACTAGGTTTATTAGCCTTTTACAAAGATTTTGTGTTGAAAAAATACCAAGCTATACGTAAAAATATTTTGAATTCTATTTTCTACCGAGTCGAGTTTTCGGTCATTTTAAAGGAAAATTTTCCGTGATAAAATTTTCAGTTTCCTTATTTGGACAATTGGACCGAGGGAGCTAGTCGAGGTAGTTCATCTATTAGCTATGAGGCGGTGCTTCTTCAATTTCAGAACGAAGGAGTACGGTGCTTGGCTCGTGGAAATCAATTGAAAATAATTAAAGTACTATTGACATGAATATTGAACAAAAATTTCTGTTTTCGAAAGTCTACATATTACAAAGTTGTTAACTGTTCCATGTGGTAGCTTGAGGTCGTTGTAAAAGAGTGACTGTGCTTTTTGGATTTGCTTCCTTTCGTTGCTATTTAACATTGAAGCAATATATTTCAATTAATATTTCTTTAGGCAATATTTTTGCTTCGAAGAAATGTCTTAATCCTACAGTTCAGCCAAAAATAGCCCACATTCATGATGTAGTTTGATTTTTGATGATTATCTTTCTTATATAATAGGAGATAGGAGACGTTACCGGCTTCAGTGCATGCTCAAAAGGTACTTCACGGATTCATACATACCTCAACCAAACTAGAACAACTCGGGTACAAGAATACAATATCCTCTGCAAGATGCTAAAACCTTTCTTCTTTAAAACACAATATAAGGCAAAATTCAAAGTTAGTCAAAATGTTTTTCTGCTACTATAAGTGAAGGGCCATAAACAAAGATTTCTTTTGTAAAATATTGCATATATGGCTAGCAATTGCTGAATCGTCTATTTTTCTTCATCGGGTCGATATGGATATGGGGGATGTTTATACAAAAGGCATTTGAGATGCTTTTGATTGGGTCTTAAAGGCCCATGCAAACGGACGTAATAAGTCACAACCTGATTGTAAGCCCAACATTGTATGAAATTGTTGGCGCTTATTGGCACTTGTTGTGTGGTGCATGTGAACGGACGAAACAACTGGCAATATTGTTGGCTTGAGCTCGTTGCTTTGGCCTTAATAACAGCTCTTTCTGTCCAAAGATTTTTTTTCTATCTGTGTAGGCCCTCTCACGTTTTTACCACAAATAACTGTGTTCTTAACCTGTTCTTAAATTTTTGGCGATTCTTTTGTAAAAAGGTTCTTATAAAAAAGTCAGAGTGTACCTTTCGAGCACTCCCTTGAAGACTATGAATTGGAAAAGGTACACTCGGCTCGGTTTTGTAAAAACATCTGCATAAGCTTCCGGCTGAAGCTGAATGTTCTTAATTACTTTGAAGATTTCAGCCTCAAATGTTCCTAAAACGTTATTATTTAAACGTAATTGTTAGTATTTAATTTTGCATAAAACCAATCGGAAGAATATAAACTAGCAGCTGCCCTGGCCGGCAAGAAAGCGATAAAAAATAAATTAAACGATTTAAAAACAAAGTTGTACATGCACGACACTGTAAGCGGTGTTGTATTGACGAACAAACAAGAAAAAAGTTCCTTTCATAAATTTTGTGCAGCACCCAAATTTAAGTTCTTCGCCGTTCTTTGGCCTCGGCTATGCTCTTGGAATTGATACTTTTCAGCCTCAAGCTCCTATCATTAATTACAGCGAGACATTGCTGTACAAGGGCCTCAACATTACACTGCATTTGCGTTGAGCTCTACCTTGCTTGCTGTACAGTGAACTTTATTGTGTTTGCTTTTTCAGCCAGAACTTTACTTCAAGTATTCTACGGGTAATTTTAGGGGAAACATTTTTCAAGAGATAGTATCGCGCCAAAGTACCTTCCCGGTGGAGAATATGACCTCGTGCACTCTACAAACTGGGTAGGGCTTAGACTGAACTCGATATAGTTTGTTGCCCGTGCCCCAATTGCTCTACTGAACTTTCCATATTAAGTCCCATGTTTGCTAATGCCAGTAAAGGTCATTATAAATCGTTAAACCAACTTTCATTTCCGATAAGCATTTCGGATATCGAGTATTTGAACAAACAGAAGTCCAGCTTGGCTACCGCTTCTCGCTCATTAATCGAACTCTTGGACGTGTCAACGCAAAAAATTGTTTTTTTTTAAAAAAACGCACGATATTCCTTAAATATAAGATCAAGTTGTTTTCATGGGAGAATTCCTTGAAAGGTGTTTTAAAGCAGTATTGTCTGTTGACGTGCTGAAAGCGAATATGAAATTTATATTTACTGTATGTTCCCTCCCAAGGTGTAAGGTGCAAATCCGTTCATTTCACTCCAAAAATAGGAGAACAACTAACAAGTTAAGTCAGTATAAAACTGTAAGTGGTGTGCTATAGCTAACTGCAAACCTCAGTTTAAGGCTTTCTGTTTGCCATCAGGAGTAGAAATAAACAATGTGTTGCTGCTGCCATAGCGATCGCAAGACGCACTGTTGCGAAACGAACGATGATAAAAAGTCAAATATTTGTTCAACGATCTACCATTTCTAACATTTAGCGTCACGTTTTCAGCTGAGTGCATGGATTCCACACGTGGCAAGTGTCTACGTTAGTAACTTATCTCAAAATTACCCTCAATTGCACTTGTGGTAGTGCAGATAGGCTGATGCAGGCGAATAAAGCAGATGCCCTTGATTGCGGTGTGTTGATATAATGATATAGCCCGAGGTATAGCACATAATAACTCATTACAAGTAGAAATGTTCAGTGTTATTACTATCTTCTTGGTATCATAACTATAGCATTTTACACAAATATTTTACTAAATTCCTTACCAATCAACCCTAAGCCAACTGCAGCCGACACCAATCAAAGGGCGATAACCAGTACAATCAATCATCCTGTAAATTTCTCAATTATCCAACAATTCTGATTTTATACTTCCATAATTTTTACACTATCGCAAACAAACAAACCTACACATTCTACAACCCGAAAAAAACCCTAAATATTCAACAAATTCGTCAAATGTACTGAAATTGATGACACATTCAAAACTTTACCGTAATGCCAAATTACACGACAAAAAAACTTTAACTAACATTCAAATTACTGTTACACCAATTAAGAGCGCGTTTACGTCTGTCGTATATATATCAGAGGTTGCATACCGTCATCCTAGCTTATCGTTTAAACCTTTAGACCATCTTGAGCGCAAGATATCTAGCCAACCAGAACCATGGCGTCCATATCGGACAAATCTAAGCCTAGAGTTTTTACCTATTTGAGGTACTGGTTTGATGCCTAAGGATCTAGCATACAGTGCAAGAAACTCACATCCTTTTACCTACACTTAAGAAAAAGACCAGGTATGCAACACGGCAGTACAACATCACCCCCCCCCCCCCTCCCAACCCGCAAAAATACGGCCCCAAACGCACGCACCAGTTCTTCTCCCTGGCCTCTGTTCTTTGCCCATGTTTAACTTCTCGTTCTTAGGCTTCGCGCACGCTCGATTTTTCGCTCCTCCATGCAAGGAAAAATATACTTGCATTTAAAAATCAGAAGTTCGCAAAATTGAAGGTGGCGTTGAAACACAACATTAATTTTCACCTTGGTATCGTTTTACAAGATCCGAGAAGGCAGACAACAACGGTATACTTTTGATGTGAAATCTTTATTGTTAAGCTAATTTTAATTAAAAGCAAATGAAGTATGTATGTGCTGACATTACTTGTGGTTTTTGCGCGGACTCTTGACTGGCTTTTCTTTCATTTGTGTATAAAAAGCATTTACAGTAGCAATGAAATAGCGGGTGGTAGCTCTTGCTTCTTTCAATCCGAAAACTTGAGTGTATGTAGCTAAAAACTCGGATTTTTGTTTAGGTTCTGAATCTTCAAAGAATGAGAAATCTAATTCACGTTTCTGAAGAGTTTGTATGATATGTTGAGAGTTTCAAAAAAGTCGATGGTTCGAAAATTGGGGGCTAAAATTACAGTGTCTGTATGACCAAAATAATTATTTTCGTTCCGGCGAAAAATGGAAAGCTCCAAAAAATCAAGTGTTTGAAAAATAGGGTTCCAATAACTGTATTGATACACTTTTAAAAACAATAGTTCCTCGACCGTCCAATGGTGAATCTGTCACTTAGGTTATCCGGGAGTGGATGCTGGTTTTTTTTTTTTGTCAGTCAGCGTGGCATTCCCCCAAGACATATTTACATAAGAGGATGAAAAAAAAATTGGTGCCTGTTGGTCGCAAAATACTTTTCCGAAGTGTTAAGTATTTGCAAGTGAACAGTTGAAAGGCTCATGCACGATCGGAAAGCTCATAATTGTTGTCCAGCACCATTCCAAATCCCTGCTTTAAATATATACATACATATGAATGAATGAATGAACAAACGAACGAATGAACGAACGAACGAAACAAACAAACGAATAGATGGAAATGAATCCAATAAGTAAATGTAATAGATTGAAGACAAGCGGCCCCTGAAGATAACCCTTGTGGCTTTCTTAAAGAGTTGCACGTGTTGACGGTTGTGGCGATGGGTTTGAATTCATATTTAAATTTAAGCATTTAGTTTAAGGTGACTCGAAACAGTTTCTTGGCACGTGCGGCCTGGGCCGCTGATTAGCGTACTCACGTGAGCGCACCAGGGCTCATACAGGTGCAAATATAACGATCTCGCACCCTCGAAAATTTTGGAAAACTTAAACTTCAATCAAAAATATCTCTGAAAGTTGACGGTGAAAATTTCTAAAATTTTGCACAGCGGTTAAGAACGGACGGAAGCTTCTGTTCTGAACGAAAGAAAAATTTCTGTAAGAAGCAAACAGAATGAACAGAAAAATCAATAAATTTGAAATTTCTCTGAAAACTCTCTGACAGAATTGTTTTAAAATTGGCAGTTTGATAGGTTTTAATGTTCAAAACAATTTTTCAAAATTTGAAAAAAGATTCACCGAACAAATTTTACGTAAAGTAGGTTTTTCTGGTGTTAAGGTGGTCGATAAAAACTCTTGCTCCATTACCATAGTAAAATTTCACGAATCCAAAGTATCGAAAATGGAATGAGAAAGAAATGTGCAATTATTTGGTAGTCATGTTCCTACCATACAGGCAATAATAATACAAAATAAATGTACGCCGTTTTCTTGTGAAAAATATCTCAAAAACTATTTCAAGCCACCTTAAAAAAAGGACTTTTACAAAGACACAGCTCACTTTTTCCGCTACCGGTTTTACAAAGTTCTATATAACCAAGAACTTGAACATCTCATTTGGTAAACGTTTTGTACTAACACACAACCGACAAAACTTACCAAATAGTCTTGTGTTATGTGAGTGCAGACCCGATTTCGCTTTGTTGATTTTGGTAGATCACTTCTTTTCTTCTTGCAGCCACCGGATTAAATTTTGTTTTAATTCATCCACACGGCTTGTGTCCATGAACAGTTTGTTTGTCCGCCAGCTTTACTGTGTCTTCAACAGTTTATCCATTTGCCTCTATCTGGCAAAAGAACCCCAAAAAACATCAATGTATCATCGAAAGGCTTTCTACCTTATCCCACAACTTTCGTGTTAGCATCAGTCTTTAGCAACTGGTTTATTTTACAACCTGTTCTATAACTGTAGAAAAGAGTTTAACAATTCAAAACATGGAATATTATGTACTTTAATTACCAGATTTTACATAAATAATTATTTTTCCTGTTTTAAAGTACAAAACTTCACAATAGGTTTGCAAGGAGCCAAATTAGTGCATTAAGATGGGTCAAAACGAAACTAAATGACACCTTTAATTAGGAAAAGAAAACATATATATTTTTACCAAATAACATGATAATTCGTATTGATTTTAATGCAAGATAAACTCCTGAAAAAAATTGAACCGTTTAAATGCGTTACACTGATGTTGAAAATGATCAAGGATTGGCAAACATTTTCCTTTTGTGTTAAAAATGTTGAAGAGAAACGTAATGAATTCTACAAATCATTAGCGAATCCAATCAACACATACATTCGTAAGCATTGATCTACAAAAATAAACGTCAATGACCTATTTGTTATAGCACATACACAGACATGCTGTAACCAGGACAGGAAGTATTAAGGCGGCTTCGATGCTTTGCTACGTCCGAACTGTGGCCAAACATTGTTGTGGTTGTGGTTTTCGACAAGCAAGGTAGATGTACAAAGAAACAAGATGTTTCAACCAAAGATATTGCGTGCAGCTCTCGAGGCACTATCGATTCGTTAACCCTCCCTTCCCAAAAACATTTATTTCCTTCACAGCAGGTTATGGGATCGTCAAATGAAGTTCATACATTACCTTTCATAATATATATTATCAGTAGTCAGAACGTCTAGGTTTTTAGGTAAGACGCCAAGTTACAGGTTTAATTGGGCGTAGGCACAACAAATTAAGGCAAAAACATCACCAATTGGCATGCACTTTGTTCTATCCTAAGTGTAGTATGAGAGGTTAATTTTCTTATTTAGCTCCTAGTTGTAACTGTGTTAGTTATTCATCTTTCAACTGATGGTAATATACGTAATTTGTTCGTCATGTTGCTGGGAAAATGCCTTCATAGACTATAAAAATTTAGAGAAAACAGAGCACTATGAAACCTCTTTCTGGCTTTTAAATAAAAAAGCCAGCGGCCAAATATGTTATTTTTTCCATTAATCCTATTTAAACGAAATTATTAGATACCCAACCTATGATTGAAGTGTACAGGCCAACAACAGAGAACCACGCTGATAAACAAAGTACCGTACTTGAAAGCAAACACGTACACAGAAAGTATTTGCTTTCTAACGGAAAATAAAACACTTGAACGTCAATAGCTTTGCGTGATAGTTTCAACCTTGTTTTGCCTTCAATTTCCTTTGCTATAAACACAACCCACGACTCTTTACACAACCATCGTCATTGTGAGTGCTTTCTTTTCAAGTCAACCATCAAGAACCCACGCACGCCCGTCATATCTTGTGTCTGCAGAATCTTCATATGATTTTGACGTTCAGTTGTTCAACACTACCATAAAATATTGCGAACTTATCTTTGTCTTCTCACTGTGTTTGGGCTTTCGTTTACAAAATCCATTTGTGTTAGCCATGAGTCAAACCTCAGAAAATTTTGAAGAAGGAAGCTATCGAAAAAGGCTGTCTGCTTTGAGAAAGATCGCATTCGATCAGCAGCGAAAAACTGACATTATAGTTTGCTTAATTTGTCCCGGCTCGTACGTGCCAGTCGAACTGTGTTTGATGTTTAATTTTTGACCTTTGACGCATTCTTATTAATGCGTAAGAAGGTCAATAAACAGTAGGTTTTTCCAATTTAGCTCTCTTTCTGTTGCTACCGTCGCCTTTCTGTCAACCATTTACCAATTTAGTTTACAATTTGTTATATTTCAAATGTTTTTTCCACTAAAGAGGTGAACACTTGAAACCTTTAATTTGTCAAACTTCAACCAACAGAAAACTGAAACCTAGTTGGGGACAAACCGTTTGATTGATTACGATTTGGTCTTTGGTAGTGTTAGAGACCGACCATTTAACAATTCCAAAGAGGGAGGGTGGGTGGGTGAATAGGTGTGTGTATGA
>JAOBRG010350564.1:0-13495 GCA_027574985.1 Umimayanthus nakama | reverse complement strand
GTCACTCTCCATCACTGTCACACTAGTCACTCTTCATCACTCTCACACCTGTGTCACTCTCCAACACTGTCACACTGGTGTCATTTTTTGTTGCAACTCAAACATATCCAAGTCACAAACCGACTGTCAGTAAGCAAGACAACATAACTACATCACACACCTTTCTCTCTTCTTCTTCCACTCCTTTTTTCCGCATGTGACGCTTTCCTGATGAGCTGCGGCCTTTCTTTTTGTGCTTCGGCTCGAACTTGTCATTTAGATCCTGACCCTGTGTACAAGAAACCAGTCACATAATAAAGTGCGATTGCTACACAGGAAAACAATGTGTTCACTGTAATCATCATATCAACAATATTTCGACTTCGTTTTGAAATTAAAAGAAACATCCCACAAGCACGACTTACAACCCAAGCCAAGCAATTTCTCATCCCTACTCCGCCGAGCAATTAGAATAAGACGGTTCGACATTAATATTTCTCCCGTCTTTCCCCTTTCATTCTGCCCTCATCATCCCAGCCTACCACAACCACCCCTCTTTACTGAATCATTGGCTCTTTTTGTTGAGCAAGTTTATTTCTATAAAAGGTCAAATCCAAATCGGTGAATTCCACAAATCATCATTAGAAAACAACATTTTCTCATTCCTTTTTCTTTAATTGGTATTTTTCTGGTCCCTAAACACAGTGAATCTAAAATCAACTTTTTCTCTTCCTTGCTCTTAAGTTCTTGGGAACACCTCCCATCACCGCACCCCATGCATGGCTATCTAGACCACTGCCTTCCCCTCGTTTCCCGTCTTTTACCTCCGTAACTCGTGTAATGCACAGATTGAGTTCTCACCTCTTCCTCTTGTCGTTCCTTGTCCACGGTTGCCCTCGGCGCTCTGTCCATTCGGTTTATTTCCATTGGATCGAGTGTGATTAACTCTGGCTGAATCTAGTATAAAAATTACTCCACTGAGTAAACTGCTAACAAACGAGAGGAAATGATTCTGCCTTTCCAGAGCACCAACGCATAGACTTTCTATTTCCAAAAGATTTTCTAAACTAAAGCCCGCGAGTGACTTGTGTCACGACAGACAACAAAAATTTGATACCAATGTCTGCAATGTGCAATGAATATCTTTTGATTCATTCTATTTGTATAAACACCGGTTGAATCAGTCTTCTAACGTTTGATGTGAAATTTTGGTATTTAAAAGGGAACAAGAACACGAAAAAAGACGGGCATTTATAAATAGGCGCTTTTTGTGTATGATTGAGTGAGTGGAGGGTTGGGGCAGTTGGGGAGAGAGGTTATATCTGGGTGGTTTTAAACTGGAACAATATTTGTCAGCAGGAAGATAGAAAGGGGGGCTGGAGGAAGCTCATACCAGGGGAGGGGGGACTTTAACGCAATATTTTTTTGTACTTTTAAATTACATGAAATTTTGAGATTTTACAAAAAAACGCCAAACTATTAAAAATGAACTAAAATTAAGTGTCGCTAAATTTAAATGGAGGCTAAAATAAACTGAGTACAGCATGAAATTCCGCCATCTGGTCCGTTTCACACATCACGCAATTTGGTGGTCAATTATAATGTGTATCGGATGTCTACGTGTGTTCATTACAGTCATTTCAGCTTCACAACTCAAATGGAATCTTCGCTCGTATTAAATTTCGCATTCCCGTGTGGACTATGCGGTTTCCACGTTTATAAATGCTGTGGAATCCTAGACTTAATGAAAAGCTTGGCACAATTCATGAAAATAATCCGCGAAAATGGCGAAAATTAAGACACTTGTATTCTAGTTTTTACGAAAAATCGCTGAATTAAAGTGTCGCTAAATACGGATTTTTCATGCAACAAAGGCAACATCGCGGCGCGTTCTCCAGTCACAGTGCCCTGTACAGAAAAGCCCTCTGTACTGTGGCCATTCTATACAGCGGGGTTTCCAGCATATTGTTGTATCTTGCAGTATGACTGTGAACGTTTGATAGAAACCAAATCAGTCAGATAGGCAAACTCTTTTAGAGATTTGAATGTTACATCAACAAAGTTGGGTGAGGTCGGGAGAATTTAGCCTGCCCCCCAATACTTTCAAAATTATGGAGTTGGTTAGAAAAAGTATCTTCAGCCCCCCCCCCGTCCCCATTATTATGTCACTAATCAATAGTACATGTAGCTCAAAGTAGCGACTGACAGTATTTCTTTACGCTCAGAAGATGCTTAGATTAATTATTCCACCAACAAAATTGAAAACTTCACATACTAATGTTCAAACTTGTAAAATACCTATTTGAATGACTTACCTTTTCCAAAAGAGCCTTAACTTCAAATTCTTGTCGCTGTTTTTTAGTTTGGTACGGATTTGCTTCCATTGCATCGAAGTTGGGCTCTCCCGACCCTTCGAAAACACAGTGATGAAACAAAAATTTATAGTTTCGAAAACACAAAGAAGAAACACAGTTTCACAGATTTGAATGGAAAAGATGATTGGCAATGTCTTTGTTACTATCGGAGCAAGTCTTTGATGTACCGATGTACCTGGAATAAGCAAACTGGCGAATCCTTTTGAGTGTCCAACACCGAGGACATCTTCATAGGGACAGAACTGTAAACTTTGCACAGACGAGGAGGGGATGAGATGCGACATATACGGGGTTTTCTGTTTCTCGCGGAAAGCATCACGCCAGACCTGTACAAAGCAAAACAAGATGCAAATGTATCACTCAATCACCTACATGCCGACTCACAAGTCATGCGAGATGATTTCTGTAAGGAAAAATCGATGAAAGCGAGCTCATGTAAGGTACTCATCCTGTGTGACTTGGTGGGTCATGTTCGATATACCAAGTAACAATGAGCTCCGAGTCGCGTCACAAAGAACGTAACAATGTACTGTCACTATAGGAAACAAAGAACGATGGCACCTCACTTGGAATATCGAGCATCACCCGACTTGGTTTTCCAAACTTAGGCGCTCCATTATTTTACCCCTGGAGCCTCGATATCAGACCCTGCCTAGTACCTTTTAAAATATTGGGCCCAAACAGCACAGCTAACGTGCTGCTCCTGAACTTCACTCCTGTACCAGAGGGCGGGGGCGGTTGTACTCTCATAAATATACTATACGGAGACATGCCTCCTATCAGTTATACTTTTCGACCTTCTGGCCGTAACACGGAATAAAACTTTCAGATTTTCGAAAATTAATGATAAACGGGGTTTAGAAATGGCGTGTTTTGGGGTTTAAATTAGAGAGATTTGAGCTCAAAATCTTGAACAGGATATGAGTTTTCGAGATTGTTTTTGTCAACAGGGTAAGAGTTTTGGTGTCCGGGAAGAAGCCCCCTATCCAAACTTAAGGTGAGCACTCTCCCTAACCTGGCTTCTGAACTCCAATCAATTATTTATTCACAGGAACTCTAGCATGTTTGGTGCTCTAGAAGCAAAATTTTCAGTTCTCATAGCTCTTGAGTCCCAACATTTTAGTTCCAGAGCCTTAAGGTCGAATCTCTCAGGGGCCCTGACATGTACGTACATTGACATGGGGCCCAAAACCGACAGCTAGCAAGTCCCTCTGGCTGATCGACAGGGAGCTCGCGGGCGTGGGGGAGTAGTAAGCCTGCAGCTGTTTGTATGTCCGCACATCCCAGATCTTCAGTTGACCATCCAATCCTGAAGTTGCCATGTACCTGACAGTGAAAAAAATAGCGTTTTGGACCTCAAAGGATCCGTTACTCAATCGAAGCCTTAATCTTAACCAGTGTTTATTCATTATTCCTATCCATTGGTTAAGTTTTAGGCTTAACCGCAAAAGACAACCAGCCCTCAAAATTACGCAGTGGACCTTCAAGTATTGACTGGACAATTTGTATCATATATCCACCAAGCATGGAGAAAAGGATTTTTAGACAATCTCTCTTTTCCAGATCTACTGTTCTTTTTTCCTTTGTCACTCACTGTCTACCTTACTTTCTGACATAACAACACTGACATTGTAGTTGCCTGTCTGATAATTAGCACAGCTGTAGCTTTTGATGCCGAAAAGGAGTGTTCCAGGCATAGAAGTTTTTGCAAATTTCTCGCATCGTATTGCTTCAAGTTAAACTTAACAAAGGAGTGGCGAAGCTTCGTTTCTAAAGTTCTAGTGTTTTTCTTCAGTGTGAAAATAAATCAATATCATTTGTCCTTCAAAGACAATTTAAAGGCAGAGTGACTTCATTGTCTGAGAAGGGCAGAACAATCACCGGCAGGGGAAAAACGAAGTTAGTAAAATTTCCCTTTGCACCAGCCACACGGAATACTCTACTCCAACGTAATAAATTTAATAATTACCACACAAATAATAACAAGAAAGGTAACAGCTGACTGATTTGCATTTTTCAGAAGTTTAAGGCCTAGTACCTTTCAAAGTTTGAAGACATTCAAAACAATGCCATTTTTTCACTCTGTCATATGAACAAGCTCTTTTCTATCCATCTACATATGTATCTGTGTCCAGCTGTCTGTCTGTCTTCTGTCTATCAATCTATCTATCTATCAATCTATCTATCTATCTATCTATCTATCTATCTATCTATCTATCTATCTATCAATCTATCTCTCTATCTCTCTATCTCTCTATCTGTCTGTCTGTCTGTCTATCTGCCTGTTTGTTTGTTTGTTTGTCTGTCTGTCTGTCTGTTTATTTGTCTTTGTCTTTTTGTTTGTTTAACATTGTTACATTCGGTCAACTTACAATCCTCTCTTATCAATTGCAACAGCCTGCACGGGTCCCTTGTGGCACAACATTTTAACCAAAGGCTGCTGCACAGTCGGGCTCCACAGCGTCACAGTACCTGGAACACAAATCGCATGGAGAGTACCAGGTCACAGACGCTCTAAAATGCAAGACATCTAATCCAGCTTTAGTGAAACCAAACTTTTCTTAACCCTCACTCGCAGGAGGGGGGAGGGGTGGCGGGTTAGTTAAGTATTGATAGGAGTATGCAATCTAATGCTTAATGTCACTGTTTACTTGCACAAATCTTAAATAATGTTAGCAGAATATATCATAATCTGATTTAGAAATAATTGTTGTACTAGATGCTTGGACAAGAGCACACAAAAATCCGCTGTTACGTAAGGACCTTCATGTATCTCCCGAACTACACCCGAGGTTAGAGACTTCGAGTTCAACTTAGTCTATTGTGTGGTCAAATTTGTGACGGCATCACGTTTAGTAGTTGTCCGAAAAAATCGCTGCTGAAAACTTTGCAATCGCCATTTTGAATTCACAAGGTAAATAACCATACCCTTAGTTAAAGTTAATATCGGATGGATTGTGTGTTTCAACGTCTTCGTCAACAACAAAAAGCTGAAAAAGGGATTTTGACAACCTATCTCCTATGAAGATGAAAAGAAGTCCAGCTATGAGCATGTCCAGGTGTAGATATTGTGTTTTCACAATTACGCTTATTGTTTTCTGCTGTTCAAATTGACGTTGCCGTCCGGTGGCCACTTAAACTGCCGACTAGGAAATGTAGGGTTCGTATTCTTCAGATATTCAAAAATCCAGGGTTTTCCAGGACTGTTTTACCGTTTTTTTCAGGGCTTTTCCAGGGCTCTTGAAAAACGGAATGAAAATAATAACGTTCACAATGAATTGTTTGTAACAACACTTAATAGTCAATGTAACCACCATAAAGCAACAATGTGCTTCAATACTAAGCAGTGGCTAGCAACACAAAATGAAGTTTTGAAATGATACGAAAATCTACAATCTCGATTGTCACTGGTAATGAAATCAACGAAATGCACCATTTCGCGAGCTTATACTTTTAATTGAGTTCTGTGAAATCTTCCAGGGCTAAATCAAAAAATTTGCAGGGCTTTTCCAGGGGTTGTCAGGGATTACCAGGGCTTCAAAGTTTTTCCAAGGTCTTCTAGATTTTCCAGGGCCAGTACGAACCCTGTGAAAAGTTTAAGGGTTAATGAACAAAAACTCGGTTTCTGGTGGTGGGGACAGCAGTTGATCCTTAGTCTGTGTAGGGTAGGGAGAGTTTCCCGATTGTCTTACCTTTGTGATGCCCGAGATGAATAATGGCGTTGTGTGGATTCTGTGTCATGCAGTCACATCTACCAAGCCTGGTATAACAGACTGCTATGGGTTTCCCTGTTGACACATCTTGGTATTTCAAAATGCCGTAGTTACCCTGAGAAACAAGAATAAGGAGTTAAGACCAACTACTGACGCTTTTCCATCCATCAAGGTCACCGTCTAACAGCTTACCACCTGATATAAGTTGTTTTCCCACTACTAGTACGTGTGTGTTGTTTACAACTTTTTTTTGAGATACGTCCTTGATTTTCTTGAGGTTAATAACGTCTTTTGCAGTACAGATGAGCTGAATGCGCGTTGAAACGATCCACAGTAGGTAAATAAAGAAATACCTCTTATTAGCCGAGTGAGAGGTCCGTGTGGCAAGTTATGGACTAAGTTTTTTCCTTCCTTTTATGGCCAAGCGCATATACATATTCAATACATATAAAACTAATAAGATCACGCAGTGTAATTTGCTTCAAAATCAAACTTTGAATACAATCTGAACACTTAAAAACACACGAGAAAACAGTAACAAAGGTCGCTATACATTTGTCCAGTCTGGCCAATCTGACTGGTCAGTCAAATCTAAAATGGAACACACAAATCTCAGAACTAGTTCTCACCAGTATTGCTCTGCTCATGGAAAAGAGCCACTCAGTTTGGCCGCTTTGATCAGCCAAAGCACAAGAACTTTGAGAGTTGTAGCAGAAAAAGCGAACATTTGCCTTTGATCTTCCATTTAAAGTGGTAAGAATCCCCCAGGGGGAAGGCACTCCCATATATTGGCTATACGGGCATGTGCTACTGGAAAGGGTATGGTTTCAAGCCATTTACTCTAGGATAGGGTCTAGTAATCATAGAAAATTGGTCTAGTATAGGGTCTGGTTTAACGACATTGCTAAGCAGACAAAGGTTTCAATACAAAAGGTTATAAGAGTACTCTGGTATTGGGTCACAAAATTTACTCTAGTAAAGGGTAGGACTTTTGAGAACCCATTTGCACTCCCCCCCCCCCCCTCCAGGATAAGAACCAGTCCTTTCAGGCCAGCAAGAATAGACACATGAAAATTGAACCAAGACTGTGAAGTCAAGCTAAACAGTACTCACGACGGTTGCCAAGAGAAAATGATACGGTAAGAATTCCATTCTGTTAACTTCTGAGTGTGTCTTCAAACAATGAAGTTCCAGTCCAGTGTTGTCGTAAATATATACATATTTCTTCTGAGCCACGGCAAACATTGTTTCAATGTGCAGCCATCTGTCAAGAGTGTTCGGGTATTAATGAAGTGAGTTTTGATAAGGAAAAACAACTTTTACATTGTATCTTTCAGACAAATGAACTTTTACCTTTTTGTTGAAAAAATTTAAAACTGAACCTACAGTGTACCAGCTGCTCCAGTTTTCAATTTAAAGAAGATGGCAAAGTTCCTACTACTCGGTGCAGAAATGGCCTAAGTGACGATTTTGGACCACCCTTCACAAAACCTCGAAATTATCCGTCTTCCTGCTATACTAGAGTGACCCAAGGACTCATGTTAGGTAGCCAACACATTATTCTTGCAATACAAATAGAGTTTCTGCCCAAAGAACACCAATTAAGTTTACTTTTGACCGGGAAAGAAAAGCTCCCAAAAACGCCAAAAAACTCCTATAATCTCTGCTGGGCCTAAAATCACTTCTGTTCTTTGCCTCCGTTGATGGGACTTTAAAAAAACCCTATTTGTTATGTACCATTAGTCTAGAATAAGGTATAGCTGTGAAAAAAATCTCAGATTTCCCAGTATTTTAAAAAGTCACCAAAAACCGTCACTTGCGTCGATTTTGCACCAAGCTCTTCAATTATTAAAGCACTTTTTTGAGCGATTTTTTTTTCTTTGTTTGAAGATGAACACCCACTGAGCTGAGAAAATGACTTTGGGACGTTTGAATTTGGTTTAAAATGGTGATTTGGGCACTTCAAAAATATGAGTTGTTCACCTTAGTAAAAGTAAAACCGGGAATCAGCTTGCATTGTGGCTGCAGCAAAAAGGTTAGTTTTTAAAGATTCTTTTTGGAGTTGCATTTATTTTCAAGTACTGCAAGTACATGTACTACACGGACTTCTTTCATGACTGACTTTAAAAGTGTTTCAGCAATCAATAGTGCTAGAAGTAAAAATCAAGGCAGTCTGGCATGCTATGAAATGTGCTCCTGGGCCAATTTTGAGGAGTGCAAAGGAACATGATAGTACTCACACTCCTTAAAAATGAAGCCCTGTTTTTCACCCAAATATAACCTACATGTATTTGCCTAAATACAACAGGCTATGTGCACGTTAACTTTAACAAAATACAACCATTTTGCCGAAACAGGAGCTATTTTGCCTAGTAAATACAACTGCTTTTGTCCAAGTACAACCACTTTGTCCAAATACAACAACTTTTATCCAATTACATCCACTTTTGTCCAAATACAACCATTTTTGTCCAAATAAAGCAAATTTTGCCCAACTGCAACCACTTAGTTTTACCTCAACCATAAACTTTTGTCTAAACACATGTAGAACCACTTTTTTCCTTGTAGTTACCTGGGTAGGTGCTTGACTAAGGACTCAAAGTTTGAGTTCACTCTCCACTCAATCAGTACTCAAACCTGGCAATCCAAAGTCCAAACAGTCTAAACCTGACCCCAGTCCCCTTGCTTATCCATGTACTGTAGGTAACCAAGAACCCAACCCCTCCCCTCAGTGTAAACCCTTACTTGACATCCCGTACAGTTTCTTGTACGTGGACTTCACAGCCAAGTGTCTTGTTTTCCCAGTCCGTGGTCGCGATGTGCCCCCGCCTGCCACCCAACAGCAAAAACCTGACATAATGACAAAATAGATTGTGCTTCAACTGTTTCTGCAAAAAGCACTTGATGACCAGTTTATACAACAAAAGCATTGAACAAAACACAGGCTTGTATTAAGCAAACTATTTTTTATGACATGTCTTGGTTTGTAATTTAAAATGGCACTTAAGAAAGTATAACTAAAATTAGAATTGTCCTGTGTGAAACAAAAGTAAATTTAAACTTGGTTGATTTATGTAAAAGGAAAATAATAATAACTGCGCTCGGACTGAAAAAGTATGTTCCTAAATTTTTGTATTGCTCCTTCTTTAACAGATGCAGGAAGCAAGATCTGTTGTTGCTGTTGCTATTATTGTTATTATTAAAATAATTATAAATTTTATAATTATTATTGTTGTTATTATTATTATTATTATCATCATTATTATTAAATTATAATCATTAAATTATTATTATTATTATTATTATTATTATTATTATTATTATTATTATTATTATTATTATTGTATTTATTATTTTCCTGGTAAAAAGGTTTTTTGAAAAATCAAGAGCTAAAGCAATTTAGATGTTGTGGTTATTTTCTCATTTTCAATTTTTCCTTTTTACTGTTCTAAAATAGATGTATCGCTGTCCAGACCTTCCATTCTTGGTGTAGTTCAGTTTATATGGGCCAAATTTGTCCAGCTTTAGTTCAAAATACTGTGGATTGGAAAACCAAAAATACATAGATAAACAGTACCAAGTTACTTACATGTAATAAAAATAAATTATAACTGCATGTGAAAGATATAGTAAGTTGTTAGTTATAAATGTAATTTGAGTAACATCATGCATTACGCACTATAAATGAAATGTCTCACTTAAAGTCTTTACAACCTTAGTACTAACTTACTATGTTGTTGCCAAGCTGATCAAAATATAGCTCTTGCAGTTTTGCCATAGCACTGTAACACACTATTTTAAGTACATTGCAGTGAGCCAAAAACTTAAGAGCTGTGCATTGAAAATGAATCACACAAATACACCTAAAAATATTGCACATTTTAAGTGCTGATAAGAATTTAACAGCTGTTCTTGAGCACATAAAAACTTGTGGGCTACCTAATATTCCTGTGTAGGTATGCAGGCTTGAGTGTGGATTGGTGGAACTTGATTTTGCAAAGGCGTGGGGTACATAGGGTTTTGTTCATGAATACAACAATCTATTCAAAGGTAAGAATTTTTCAAAAAAGATAACTAATGCTATCTTAAACATTTCAGCCTCAAACTACTGCAATGATGTGCTGCTAAATCTTCATAAGCTGTATCAATACCTTCTATTTAAACAATTTGGGAGAACTTTTCTTTTCATATTGAACAGCTTTCAGTGCGTGATCAATACATATATTCTTACAACCAAACAACTTATTCTGTATTAATCTTGCAAAGAGAAGATGGGACTGAAAGGTTTAAATATCTCTAGATCCAGAACAAACCTTTTGTGCACTCGCAATGTCTACAGACTCAGCAATATCATGCTGTCTGAACTTGTAGGTCTTCTCAAGACCTTCTGCTTCCAAGAAACTGCAGTTAAAACCAGAGTATACATAACAATTTATGCAGCACCATAACTGTCCTTTTAAATAACACTTCAATACCCAAGGGTGCCAAATAGCACCGGTACTGAACAATGTACATGTACACATGGAATGCGTTAACATAATTTATATCATGCATTTTATTCCTTCCCCCCTCCTCTCCATCAGTAAATTATGCAAGTGGGGCCCCTGGGTGGGAACCTTCAAAACTTCTGGTGATTCCAAACCAGCAAGATCACCTAGGGAGGGGGGGGGGGGGGGAAACCAATGCTTGGCATAATAGGGATGATCATTGTAACCTTTAGAGGTTGAAACTTCAGTTTTGGGAACTCGAAGGGTGTCTCAAGTCTGTTACCGAGAAATGAAGTTTTAACCCTATCTTACAAAGGGGAGAGGGGGAGGGGCAGAAGGTGGTCATTGCTGATTTCAATTGCTGAGAATTTTGATGGAATTCAAGCAAAGTGTAATGAAACTCAGTGACTTTTACTGAATTTTATTGCAGATTATACTTTTGGCAAAAAAAATAACTAGCTCATGTTATGTTACCATGGTAACAGATTTGTTGAATGAACTATTTCACAGTTTTTTCTTTAAACATATTATTTTTTTGCTGTATATTTTATTAACATTTTATCGCCTTTTATGTGCATATTATCAATCAGGGAGATATTAATAACTTCTTATCATGATACTGAAATAATTAACTAAAGTTGCATAAATTTGTAATTTCATCTATAGGTATTGCACAATAGGTTCCTGACAAATCAAATATGTGGTATAAATGGTTAATTTGAAAACTGGAAAACAGAAAATTTTTCCTGATCGTTCTAACTCTTCATTTTAATAAAACTTACAACTGCTAAAAATAATGTATTTTATGTTCAGTTTCCTCTGAAGATATTGTGCTTAGCTCATTAACTGATTTTTAGAGAGCTTGGGCTTGGATATTAGAACGCTTTATTGATGTCACAGATGAACAATAGCACAGCATATTATTTTAGCAATTTTTAATAAACTTTTAATCATATTAAGCAATTGATTAGTTATACATGTTCTAATTAAATTACCACTTGCAAAGTATTCATATAAAGGAAAATAATAATACAATCGTACTGACAAAGCACACAATTTTTCTGTCTGAATTTACAAGCCCCGGCCACTTTCCATCCCTCTGTGTAGAGTCAACCTAAAAAAGCCTGTGTTAGAAATGTTTTCAAAGCAAAATTAACTTGATATTTAATTAGGTCTTCCTATGATATGCGCAGTTGACCATCATCTGTTTTGATGTAACTCCGTGATAGCTTTTAGGGAGTACCTGCAGGGGCATTATATTATTGGTAACTTTTAGCTGTGTTTTTCAACAATTTCGACATTCATCCCTGTCGCAATTATTCATTAGGGAGTCCCCACCTGGGCAAGATCAAACTCTGTCAATCTTTCATCCCCTCCCCTGCTGAAGAACAACACTGACAGCTTTTTAAAGCTAGTGAAAGAGCTCCTCTTCGTAGGTAAGGTGTAGGGGGGGGATTCATCAACATTGTACAAAGATCAAATGGCCAAGATAGACCAACTTTGCTCAAAGTTTATGAGGAGGATACTGCATAGACCCCACGTTTGAGAACCCCAAATGCTGGTCAAATGTGTCTGTATGAGTACCAAAGGTGCAAGTTTCTAGGGGGGTATGGGGACATGCCCTAGCAAAAAATATATTTTTTAAAAATTAGGGTCTCTAAAATGGCCATTTTGTGTATTTTGAGATGGATTCCTCGCTTATCAACCACAGTAAAATGAGGAACTGAAAGGGTTATTTTGTGTCTGAAACATGTTATTTACATTGGAAAACCTTTTATTCATGATTTGTGTAGTTTTTCATTATATTTTACGAGCCATTTAGTTGTTGTTTGTAGGAATCACTGCATGAAAACTAAGACGCTTTTAGAAATTGGCTGATTTTTAACAAAAATGCAGAGCTTGAAAACAAATATTAATATGGGTTTTAGACAGTAGTAGCAGGTCAGGGAGTTTAAATGCTCTTGAATGTGGGCCAGACCTGCCTAATACGGGCTACTTGGGATCTATGAAACTGGTTATCAACTATTCCAAGCAGTTAAGTTAGACAATAAGAAGACAAATGTTTCCATGGAGAAGGAGAGGAGATTTCCTGCACTCACCCGGGCTCCTCAGTGAGAAGTAGCTCTGATCTTGCTGCCTGGATTGCTGCTTGATGATGACTGACTTCATATCTCTTCAGTTTTCCCTTGAGTTTTTTGTCTTTAAGTCCCTGAGATGTGTGTACTGACAGTTACTTCTGTCAACAAATGCTTTGTTTCTAAGCCTGTGGGAAGGTGGAGGGGGGGGGAGGGGGTGGAAAATACTTGAAAAATCTCTGTTGATTATCACAGTCGCTTGTTGACAAAATTTGAAAAATAGAGGCTAAAGCCACCCCTTGACCTTTCTAGCTCCTACTTCATTTCCAAACATCACTGCTTAACACTTTTTCATATTGATGGATAAATTACATCCCACTATATTTTAATGATCAGCAAACAGTATCTTTAAATCTGTTATAAGTATACCTCATTAAATTAGACAACTACTTTCTTATCGTCTTAAGAGAGTCTTTGTTTGGACAAAAACTGCATGTTGCATCACTATAAGAATGATGCTTTTTGTTTTATTTATTGAAATTCGTGGCATCATTTCAATACTATCCCTTTTACCGCTGTCCCTTGAAAGCCTCCTTGACAATGACAATCACTAAATTTCTAGTAATTGTTCCAACTAGATAACAGATACATGTTATAATAAACTTATCTCTTAAACTTATATCAAGTGAAACTGATTCTTCAAGATACAATCCACCCTTAGTCTCTATGAACATGGGCTTTTTCTCTTGGGACTTACAGTTTTATTCCCCTTTGAGTGCCTTTCTACTGACTTTTACCTCATTTATTCGAGCCTCTGTTAATTTGAACCATTTTCTTTTCCTCTCGAGACTTTGAATTAATGGGGT
>JAOBRG010350553.1:10000-13495 GCA_027574985.1 Umimayanthus nakama | reverse complement strand
GATGTGAATCGGGGTCATGACATATTTTACGCGTAGTTATTATAATTAGATTGTAGTGTTAAATGTGTTTAAATTTCTTTTCCTATAATTGTATATACCACTTGTTAATTCAGTTTACCCTGCAAGAGAGTGGAATAAACGATATTATTTATTTATTTATATAATAATGATAATAACAATAATGATGATAATAACATTAGTGATAATAATAATAATAGTAATAATAATAATAATAGTGACATCTTTAAGTACGATGATCATTAATCACAATACATAAGCCCATTATAGTTTAAAAACAAGGAAAAGGGCTAAAATACAGTTTTTGAAATTACAATCAGTTGATTTTTAAAATTTAAGATTATAAGAATAAAGGCTAAAATTTTTTAATTTTAAAATAACAATTAATTCATAGTCGTTACAAACCAATCGTATCAGTTCATATGAAAAAGAGTAATTATATACTAATAATTTATATTCAATTATAACATATAGTTAGTATATAACTTTATACAGTTGATCTCCATCACCAAAAGTGCAAAATTAATGTATAGAAAAGGTAAACGCTTTCAGCCCCAAACTATAGACTCGTTTTTAGAACACGAGCCTCGTCTTGATGTTCAGTATTAATAAATGCCGGCGAGATCCGAATCTTCAACAATACACAGAGTTTTGAATAACTCATATCCACTCTGGAATTTGTGAATATTTAACGTTACGTCGAGACACGTGCTGTTAAAACGAGTTTATAGTCATTGTAATCAGCTGCAACTGGGAATACGAAACTGGTCTATTTACGTGTCCGTAAGTTCTTTGAACCCGTTACCGTACTTACCATTCAACAAGTTGGGAGAAATATGTAATTCGTCTTAGAAAGATTGCTGTATGTGATCAGCATCTTAATTATCGTAACAAAATAATTTGATTTGTATAGATACCATCAGATGATAGATAAAGGTTAGTTTGCTTTGGCTGCATGAAAGCTTCAAATACCTGAAATGCTAGTAACAAAAAACGAGAAAACGCAAGATTTGCGGAGATTATAATGTAATTTTATTTTCTATAAATTTATTATTTATTTACTTTTTTGATATATCATTCTTGTTACTTGGTACAAAGAAAAGGTCAGGTACTATATGAAGTACTAGACAGAATACAACACAGTAAAAACTAATTCAAAAGATTAAAACATGTACAGTCGACTCCCGATAACTGGAACCTTCCGGGGAAATCGAAAAAGCTTCGAGTTTAACTGAAGCTCGAGTTATCGAGGGTAAAATTATATAAAAATTGACCTGAGGGGAAACGAAAACTACTTCGAGTTAGCAGGAGGTTCCAGTTACCAAGAGCTCGAGTCAACTGTTTAACCAACTACGTTTTTGTTTCGTTTAACAAGACATGCACGTTCCAAAATTTGAATAGTTTGCTGAGAACATTTACCAGATCTTGCTGTGAGAAAAGGTTGGAATTAGGGAAAAGGTAGCACTTCATGACAGTGGTATCAAAGGGTCTTTTTCAAGCTCCTCCTCTGTTGTTACTTTGTACGATCATTCTCGATCTCAACCATTTTCACGTCTCGAAATGTCCGCTAAAGAGAAAATCAGACTTTTGTTTTGTAACAGTTTCTATTTTAAAGGTTAAGAAGTTTCGAATTTTTGGTGTGTTGAGCATTTGAGTCCTAGCATTATCTTGTTTCTTCCGCACAGGGTATTGGGGAATACGTTAACATGCGAACTGGTATGCCGTGCCATTTGCACCCGACGAGTGCACTGTTTGGTATGGGGTACACTCCAGACTATATTGTGTACCACGAGCTGGTTATGACAACCAAGGTTTGTATAGTAAAACCGTTAGGTACGCCATACACTTGACAAAAGGGCAACACTAATTAGAAATTGAAATTTCTAAACTAGTCTTGAAAACCCCTTATGTGTTGTAATTTCTCTGTATATATCGGCACCGGACTAGATTAGTTTGTTTAGTTATTTCGGCTGTCCAACCACTATCTGCTTTTCATACTTGTAAAAATTGCACTGATAGTGTAAAAATAAAGTTTTGTTGATGTTGTTATTGTAATCAATCATGTAATTTGGTTAGTAAGTAGTTAAGGAATTTAGAAATTGAGTTTTCTAAATTAGTCTTCAAAGCCCTTGCAGGGTTGCAACAGTCCTTGAAAATCCTGGAAAATTCTGAAAATAGCAAAAGAAAACTCCAGGCCCTGGAAAGACTTTGAAGTTTGGTTGCGGTCCTTGAAAATTCTGGAATGGACGTTTTTCACCCTTAGCTGTTAAAACATAATCGAAATGACTGTTTGTCATAACCGGACATCATGTTACATCATAGTTACTTTAACTATGATGTAACATCTTTTTTTAAAAAACACAATGAATGCTCAAATTTTTCTCAGAAGCAAAACTAAGGTTGATTGCTGAGTTAATAAACAGAAAAATAAACCCTTTGTAATGAAGGCTCTTGAATTTGTTTTTTAAGATCCTGGAAAAAAGGAAAAGCCCTTGAATTTTACATTCAGTTAAAAGTGGTAACCCTGCCTTTGTGTACTGTTTTGTATTTTTATTTATTATTATTATATAATATTACTATTTTGTAACAGGAGTACATGCAGTGCGTCACAGCGGTGGACGGTAATTGGCTAGCCGAACTTGGACCTATGTTCTACACCGTTAAGGAGTCCGCGCACACACGAATGGTGAGACTTCAGGACAGCAATGACTAACTTCTAGACTTTCCTCCATCCACTGTGTTTGAGAATTCGTAGACATGACGTGCGGTGTACTTATGAATTGAGTTTTTTTAGACAAGTTTTGGCTAAAACTACGAAACTGCAAAGGATTATTGCTCCCACAATTTTTAATCTCATGCTGTCAAATTTTGCAAGTTGATAAACTAATAGCCGAAGATGAACGCTCCCTGGAGAACATTGAAATGTCGCTCCAACTTTTTTTTTCTCTCAAACAGAGAAGTTTTGGATGCTACAGATGGGGAGTTTTCTTCAAACGCCTGCAGAAAATTAGAGACGGTTTCAATCAAAAATCCCCAGGACGGAAAAAGAGCGCAAATTGTACGAAAACAGACAAATAAACTACGTAAATTGAAACTGACAGCCGTATTGACGTCTAGGAGTGAAATGGTTAGTTTGAACCATCAAGTTCGCGGACGTTTACAAACAAAATTGTTTTAAAAACCTTTATCACCATCATCTAGATAATTTCATGAGCTTTCCAGGTATATAGGTAACAATACACTATCTAGCTCTGCTTTGATTGGGTCTTTGAACTGTGTGCGTGCGAATTCTCTCCTGAGTGCCGTTCTAAAAAAAAGATACTTGGGGAAAGGGTTGACTCAAGAAGTTAGTAGAGATAGAGGTTCCTATTGATGGGCTCCTGACTAACAAGTGTGCCTTTAAACTACGGGCGTAGTAAGAATAGCCATTAAGTATTTTGCACTTTGGTTAATAAGGTGTACTGTATTATAATGTGT
>JAOBRG010350553.1:0-5000 GCA_027574985.1 Umimayanthus nakama | reverse complement strand
ACACGGCGAGCACAATCGAGGATGGTGAATGCCATCTTCGTCTTTCTCTTTTTGAACTTATTTTCCATAGAAAGTTTTTTGTCGACAAACCCGACAAAGGCAAGATAAAAATTGAGTATGATGCTCAGCCATAACGACTAAAGGTCACTACTGACGTTATTAAACTAAGTTGGATCGTTAAAACGAGTCTCTAAGAGAACCTTGTGTAACTAGTAGATAGATTACTTTGATCGGGTCGATCGATAGCTTGTTAAGCTTTTGCCCCGCCACATGCATACGGATATTTTTTGTTGAGTAAAAACGTTCACAGTTGTCCTCAACACCTGGCAGAATTGTATGAACCAAGCATAAGGCACATTATTTCAGACGAAATGCCAGTGAACATAATTAGCTCATTGACAGATAAAATCTGTTTGTCTGACAAATTGTATCAGTTCGTAACGTCGCAACATGTGATGAATTGATTAGAATTTGTGATCGGCACCTAGCTCAAAGTCAAATCTCGATACGAATCTCGAGTAAACAGATTAAATACAGCTTGTTGTTCAATGTTATTTTTAAGTTCTCAGCTGTTTTGGAGTTGTGAGGATAGAGAAACTTTGAAAACGTCGGTCGGTTGAGAGCGACTTGACATGATAACATGATCTAGAATATCGTGTGTAAGTTAGCCTCAAGTCCGTATCCTTGGCACTTCCTACGGAGGCGCAAACGAGCCGCGTAGCAGGCTATGTAGCTGACGTTTCAATGAGTCCCAAGCGTTAGCCCTTCGACGAATCATACAGCAAGGTACGGGCCGAGTTAGGCTGTTAATACAGCCTCTTGTTTAAAAAAGCTTCCTTCGTTCACTGCGCGCCACTAAACAAAGAAAGAGTCAGGCAAGGCGAAACTTACCTCAATTTTTAATCAGCTTTCAGATGAAGTCGCTCCGTCTATGAATTTCAGTTGTCTTGAGACCTCGATATTTCACGTCGTTGAAGTACAGCACGTTATTCGGGAGGGGGTGACCCAAAACGCTATCGTTTTACGTCCGCGCGCGGGGGACAGAAATCGCTGGGGGACTGGAATCACTGTGACACCGCCATCTTGTTGGGTGACGGGCTGTCTTTAGTGTGGCACGTCGCAGTGGAAATGTTTTTCGGTGTCTGTCTTGTTGCACTTTGTGCAGTAATTGTGGCTATAATTATTCTTCTAATTGACTGCGACCTTGTGTTGAAATGGTGCGAGGTGTTTGGAGCAAATCCCGAACGCAAACTGAGGGGAAAAGTCGTGTGGGTCACCGGCGCGTCCAGTGGTATTGGCGAGTGCTTGGCTTACGAGCTCGCTCGCTGTGGCTGCAAACTGGTTCTGTCGGCGAGGCGGAAAGATGAGCTAGAGAAAGTAAAGGAGCGCTGTGCTGGTAAGAATAGAAGGAGCATAGATTGATATAAACAACACACAAAAACTGCTTTTAAAGCGCTAATGAGAAAAACATTACAGCAAGGTAAAACTTCCGCTCTTAACCGAACTTTAATAATTATGCATACTTACACAATCTGCAATAGTTGCTGCGAGCATTCCCCCCCCCCCCGGGCAATTCCTGGATGTTTGACACACAATGAGTCCCGGGGGCCAGGCATTTAGCAGTTAATAATGCCCTCGCCCCCTGGATATCTTATTGCCATTTCTGACAGCTGTGGCTGAGTGCAGAAGTTAAGGGTTTCAAACACGTTGAATAGTATAAAATTTTTAGACAATTGCATGTAGTCACCGAAGGCGACGTGAATATCGAGTAATTCTTCACCGAAGTGGAGGTGAATATTCTGGGCTTTCACCAACACCGAGGTGGATAATTTTGTTATCATGTACCAAACCAGTGAATCAGTGAGAAACAGGCTGTAAAAATATCAATTTTTGACAATCAGAAAAAATTAGTTTTCATTCAAAGCCAAGCTAGTCTGCATGTACATGATCGCTAATCAGTGACTATCCAGGATAGTCACTGGTTAGTGAACCAATCACATGTGTAAAAAACACCTTTCACTGGTTGGGTATATGCTAACAGTGAATAGTCACCGAGACAGTGTCGTGGTGGCTATCGCAATTTTCACAGAGCCTGAGGTGACTAATTGTTTTAGTTTTAACTGGTTGTTATTAAGTTTGTTCTTTGTCATATGACAAATTAGGCAGTCTTTGAGGAATCAAGGCAGTGGACTAGAGGATATGGGAGAAGGGGGGGGGCAGTTAGACAAATTTAAAATACATGTATTGATTACTGTACCTTCTGAGTCGAAAACGTTGTGTCATTTTCTGAAGTGCAGTTTGAAATGTTACACATACTACTTGAATGTGTGGCTTCTTTCCAAACCAATTTTGGAATGGGCGGGGATGCTCCACCTTATTTTCAGGATTTGGCTGCCATCTTGGACTATTTCTTCCTCATCCCAACCAAAATATGGGCAAGTAGAGGATCCCCTATAGATACCATTTCTGCTAACAGATTCATACAAAACTATTTGTCCTTTTCTCACATCACAAGAAATTCCTTAATAGACTTCACAGTCAAATAAAGTAAAAACATTGGAATCATGCTGCACACTGAAAAAGTATAGATGACCCTCTGAGTACCACCCAGGGCTCTTCCTCATCATATAATGCCCTCTTACTTATTAAAATATTAGAAATTGCTGAAGGGAAGTTTCATGGAACATTTAGCAAGGAGCAAGACATCTTGGTTGTAACTCTGGACCTGTCTCAGTATCACACCCACCAAGAGTGCACTCAACAAGTTCTCAATCATTTTCACAAGGTGAGTACTTCTTTCAGAGAAGCATTCCCAATACTGGGCTGTGGAGGGAGGTTCAACCTGCAAGGGATCCGCTTTTCATGCCGAAAGTTAGTAAAAGAGTAGAGATTTGGACCTCGAAGTAAGTTCATGTAAAGGATAAGGAAGTCATTGACAATGTTCAGGGTCATTCATTCTAAAGAACTGGGACAGTTGGTACAGGTAATATTTTGTACATGTGCATATTTTATTGGTTTATAGTCAAACATAAGGATTCAAATTTACAAAGGTTATCTAATAAAACAAAATGTTGGCCTGTCCTTTCACATCCCAGTAGAACACAAACTTACACACCACATGGGTTGACTGTACATTAAAAGAGGCACAATCTCAGACAAAACCAGCATTTGGAAAGGTGTTGTTTTGGTATTTATGATCAGTGCAGTAAAAACCTGCATTAAGAACAAGTGGATTAAGAACACTCAGGGTGAAAGTTGCTCAAGAAGATACCATGTGCATGAGAACACATTTAGCCTGAGAAATGAAAATTGTTCTTATATAACAAATTTCCTGCCAGTTAGATTAGAATAGTAACCCCGTTACTGCCCAGGGGTAATTAGCTGGTAGAGTTTAACATCAGAACTGCTAACCTTCCCCAAATGTGCAATCATGTAATGCTAGTTCCATCCATCAGTTAATTGAAATGTTGCATTTGCACATTGATTTCATCAGTTGATAGTGAATGTAGTGCTGCGTTATATTTAAAGAACAATTTAAGGAAAACCTTAAGAACCTTTTCAGACTGATTTTGCAGGTAACAATCAATGTGTAAGAACAAAATCAGTCTGAACCCTCAAAATTCCTGGTCTTTTATGCGTATTTTTACTGTTTGTAGACACAACTGATCAAAATTAGGTCTTGGACAACCACTTTAGGCCCTAAAAAGCTCGTGGCATTTTAGAAGTTCAAAATAATATGAAAGACCTCTGTAAATTAGTATTTTTGAGCATATATAATAGAGTTTTGAGATATTTGGATCATCAGGTTGACATTCTGGTGAATAATGCTGGTCGGTCTCAGAGAGCGCTGGTGATGAACTGTCCTGGTATCACTGTGGAGGAAGCTATGATGAATATTAATACCTTGGGCACCATTTCTTTGACCAAGACCCTGCTGCCCAGTATGGTAGAGAAGAAGCAAGGACATGTTGTAATAGTCAGTAGCATAGCTGGCAAAATGGGTGAGGCATCCTGTAAAGGGGTTTTGGTGGGGCCGGGGGGAGGGGGTTGGGGGTATGCTGTGGCAAATAGGGGGTTTACTAACTATAAAGTTGAGGATCAGAAAATTCTGACAATGCTTGAAATAAGCAATCCTGGGCACAGTTGTTCAAAGCCAGATTAGTACTAATCCTGGATTACATGTAGCTCTTAATAAGACCTAGTACGGAGTTAACCCAGGATTAGCACTAATCAGGCTTTGAACAACCAGCCCCAGTACTTCTTGTTGGCAAATATTGAAGTGATGTAAAAGTGACTATTTTTATGAGTGAAGTTTTCTTGTCCCTTTTAGCCCCAAACACCACAAATTATGTGTTCCCTTTAAAAAATTAAGTTTGGAGAAATTATGTATTCCCTTTAAAAAGTTAAGTGTGTAGAATATCTTTTTTGCATGTTAAGTAACTTGAAGTATGTGATCAATTCCTATGTTTATGCACACAACACGACTTATTTTGTATTGATACTGAAACTGATTAGGTTCAACGGGCTGAACGAGTTAAAATGGACGACACGACAAAAGAAAAAGAGCTGTTTGATTTCTCTTATTTGAGGTGATATTCCAGGGCAGGGACCAGTGTTCTAGCAAGGCCAAAACAACAAGGCGTGCTGTTTTTCTGCGTGCCCTGTCGTTTTTTGTGATCCTGTTTACCGCCTTAATGAAGATTTGAGGTAAAAGCCTAATATTTTGAGGTTTTCAGCCATGTTAATGGTATGCAATTTAGGGTGCCCTGTCGTTTTTTGAAGCTGGCTAGAACACTGGGGACCCAGGAGCATTTTGAGATTGAGGGAAGCACTGTTAGTGACTCAATATTTGGGGGGCACAAAACAAATTTTCTTACTATATCTTTATAACTCTAAGGGTTGGTTAGTTTTTAGGGTAGCGACTATTGATCTTAAAATACGGCATTCCAAGATCAATAGCGTGATACTAATCTTAGAACGCACCGTTTTAAGATTAATAA
>JAOBRG010350542.1:0-13496 GCA_027574985.1 Umimayanthus nakama | reverse complement strand
TCATTTTTTTTTCGGAAATTGCAATTTCAATAAAAACATTTGTAATGGAATATCGTGTCGTCCAATTCTGCCTGTAACTTGTGAAAACAATTGGTTTCGCGCTCCGCGCTCATTCAATTTTCTTCGTCATCGTTGTGGTTACAGAGCGGATTTGACATCAATCAGTCATATTGACATTACCTATCGATTCATCAGTTTATTTATTTATTGAGATTTTTTGCTTTTTTAATTATTACATATACAGCAATATATTCACTCACAAAAATGCAAAATTGCTGATAGCTGAAATAATTGAAGTCTTATATGAAAACAAAAGGCAAATCAGTTATTATTTATTCATTCAAACAGATGATAGTTGATCAGAAGCAGTCAAAAAGAAAATGGCAAGAAAGCCTCAAACAAATTACATGAGAGCTGTTGGTAACGAGATTCCTGGAGAACAGTAGTTTCAGTCAGGAAATAGTCATAAGTAGGATTTGAGAAAAAAAAAAGAAAAAAATTGACAGTGGCGGAAAAAATAGCAAGCATAAAAAATATAACGGAGTGAAGAGTGGTCAACAGCATGTTGGCCACCATCGACCTGGTTGCTCGGCTTTGTTTTTTTGGTTTTGTTTTTTGCCTGCTTTAGTTCTTAGATCTTTCGCAAACATTACAAATATAATACCAGTCCTTTAGAAGCCAGTAATGGAACATTCTTTTGTTTGGCCTATTGAGTATTCGGGCCCAACAGCTGGTAATCAAAATTTGAGATATTTTTCACCGACATATTGACCTTATACTTGGTCGAACTGTTCAATCTCGAACAACGGATTACATTCTTTTTTTTTGAAAAATTTAAGAACAATTGAGAACATATTGGGGCTGAGGAAGGCGAAGAGCTTTTAATTTGGGTACCTTGCACAAGATCATGGAAATAGTTTATTTCTCGGCTAATGTTCATCAGCGCAACATCTCCTTGTCGGGGGTGGAAGCGGAACCTTGAACACACCATCTCGCAGGCGGTGAATCATGAATCGTGGACAAAAAAAATTAATCTTGAGTTTTGTCTCATGATAATACAAATGAATCATGAATCATGAAGAAATTCTATAAATAAATCATGAATCATTGGTCGAAAAATATCTGGGAATAACCAGTTATTATAATGAAAAGATTCCGCTTCCACCCCCGATCCTTGAGAGTTTTCAAGCACATGTACAACTACAAGATTGTTTGGATTCTTTCTTATGTGTTTTTATATTTCTTTCTTGCCGATTAGGAACGCTGTTAACTCAACAAAGAGGGTCTGAATGGCAGAGACCAAATGTCGGTTGTCGGTTCAAATTCATTACTTTGTCGGTTGTAGGTTGAAATATTGACCTTTGTCGTTTGTTGATAAGAATTTATTAATTTATTTGTCGCTATTCGGTTATTTGTTCCTCGTTTTGTCGGTAATCAGTAATAGTTTTCGCCCTTTGTCTCGGGAAAGGAAGCGGAATCTTTTCAGTATGATAATTCGTTATTCTTAGATATTTTTCGACCAATGATTTATGATTCATTTATAGAATTTCTTCATGATTCATGATTCATTTGTTATGAGACAAAAACTAAAGATTCATTTTTTTAGCCCATGATTCATGGTTCACTGCCTGCGAGATGATGTGATTCATGATTCCTTCACTTTTTTAGCCGTGATTCAAGATTCCGCTTCCACCTCCGACTTTGTCGCAAGTCGCCTAACCTCATTCAGACCCTTAATTAAGAGTACTTGTATTTCCAGTTGCTTTGTATACGAATCTAAACAACAACTGCACATCAAATTCTAACAAGTATGTTTAAAACGTTTCTAGAATAGTTGTTGCTAAAATCTTCAAAATTGCTTTCAAAGAACACCAACCTCAGCCCAAAAATGAGACGTTCTTATAAAAAAAAAAAGTATTACTGGTCGGCAAAGCTCTTGTTTAGTGCTTTCTTAATGTTTAATATTAATAATAAGCAAATAGCAATAAGTACACTTGCAACACAAAAAGCTGAGTCAATGCAGCTGGAAAATTAAGAATGAGCCTGGCAACCTTCTTGCTTATTTTACAACGAACTCGCAAGCCTTTCATTTATAATACATTTTTATTTTATTTACGTTTGGTCACAAAGTTGAGAAAATTGGGACAGTGGATTTTCAAGAGCTTAGTACATGACCATCACATTCACAAACACTAATAGCTTTAAACCGCTAAAACTTCAATTTTCCTGCTCTAAAACTGATGCGCTTTCTTTCAAAAGACAGGAAATTGGTAGATCTTCCTTTTAAATCGTACAAATATTTCACGAGCGTTTTTTCAGTGCTTGCAAAGTCCACAAAGCTCAGTTGAAAAGTTGTACTATCGCGTGATTCGTGATTCCTATTTTTTTTCATTTTCATTTAAGCGCTTGATAACGACAATATAACAGTACAAAGTATAAGCGATGTTGTTTGTCTGAAGGAAAAGCCAAGTTGATCTTTATTTTGCTTGTTTTCATTGTGTGTTTAAAAAAAAAATTTTGAAAATGGAAACTCACTTTACAAACACATCGCGACTATTAAAATACATTGCAGGGTTCCGTGCTAACTCGTGAAAGCAGTTTTCTTTTGCGAATGCTTCCTTCGATTAAATTTTTCACAAATGTTCGACTTTGGTAACATGTTGAAGGGCTTCTACTTTGGTGAAGCGACATCTTTTCTGTTGACTTAAAATGCTGGGAACAGCTGCAAAAATCCTGAACTATGAACCTACTACATTAAACATAAATGGTTAGGCTTTAATTTTTTGTAGAAAAGCAATCGTTTTCAGCCACTTGTATTATTGAGTCCTCTTCGGGTACCTAACGAAAACGCTTAAACGCTATTTTTTTTATAAGAACCAGTAAATTTTGGCTGAGCCTGGGGTTCTTCTTAATTTTTCCCATACATTTGCTTAAAATTTTAGCCAAATCTCAGCCTCGGTGTTCTTAATAAAGAAAAAAGCGTGTAGCTTTGTACAACGTTTTAACCCTTAGCCAATATCATAACTCAATTTTACAGTTAAAAATTTTAGTGGAAAACTATGTTTTATGTGACCTTATGTATTGTGCATTTATTATTGTTTTAAGCGATATTTTATACAAATTATAGAACAAACTTAGTGCCATGTTTAATTAGAACCACTCTACTACAACTGGTGTCGTCGAGGTTTTGAGTTCGCTTGATGAAGGCATCGTTTAAAAATTGCCGGAAAAGAAACGCAACGTGAAACGAAAATTTTGAACAATATTGTCATGTCACTGAAACCTGGTAAATAGCAAACTTATATCTGGTAAAAATAGCAAACTTATACCTGATTCATATTTACATGAAAATAGAAGCATATCAGTTGTGTTTGTGTAAACAGTAAAGAACAATATCCGGGGAAACAATATTGCAAATCAACAGTACGGCACAGAGATGGCTTGAAATGTCTGTCTGAAAAACATTGACTCTTCTTTGAATTGCTGAGAAAATTACAGCTGAAAAAAATTTCATCCAATTCACGAAAACATGCCGCTCTGGTGATGAGAGTTGACACGTGGAACAACTCGACCTAACAATTTTGTGAAGGATGCTACTCCTTTAATTTTTTTTTGGTGTTAAATTATTTTTTCATGTAAGACTAAGATAGTAAACGATATCGAACAACGTTTTTAAGTTATTTCAGTTGACCAATGTACAAACATTAAAAGTAATTTATGAAGCTGTACATTTTCCACGACGAGTTAATTTCAAATATGCTTACCTCCTGAAAGTTGCGCTAGAAGATAAAACAGCCCTCTCATAATAGAAAGTCTTCTTGTTAACATGAACGCGAGGGTAACCGACGGATTGAGAAGGCCACCTGTAATATGCCCGATAGCTAGGGCCATACTGGCAACAGTTAGACTGACTGTAAGGGCAATATGCAGTATGTCTGGTGTACTCGTTGACCAATTCAAAGTTGACGCACAAGCACAAAATACTAGCACTGTTGTCGCAAGGAATTCTGCAGAAACCGCAACCCAAAACGATTTTGTTTTCAGATCCATCTTTCGCGGTAAGATACTCCAAAATCTAGACTCAACACTCCAAAAGTTATTTCTGTTGTAAAAGTCTGAATATATTAAAACGACCAATGAATAGGTAATTAGTCCAAATGTCAGCTCTTGATTAAAATTTCATTATTTTGACGGTTGCCAGTTAAAAAATTTAACCTTTGTCGGTAAGAACTTATCAATTTATTTGTCGCTAGTCAGTAATTTTTCCTCGTTTTGTCGGTAGTCAGTAATATTTTTCGCTCTTTGTCGCTAGCCGGTTAACCCATTCACACCCTCATGTATTCTAGAATGAAATTAATTGACGATTGCCGCAATACCGCACTGCAGGCCCGTAGGCAGGGGGTGCGCGGGGTGCGCACGCACTCCCCCCCCCCCCCCTCCAAGAGCCAAAAAGGGTCCGCCTGATGGTACCGTAAAAGATCTAAAATGATACAAAAATAATGCAGTTATAGTAGGAACGACAATTTCATATTATTTCGGGCAGTTTGAAGACCTCAAAATTCTATTTTTTTCGGGGGTGGGGGGCAGCAGAGTATTCAACCGTCCCGAATTTGGTGAGAATGTGTCGATTTTACGGCCTAAGAATCCCGAATACCGATCGACTTCAATCGGAGCACGAGTATCCCGGTTTTGAAGAACAGCTCTCACAAGCTAACGAGCAGAGAAATATACTTTTTTGTCAAACTATCATAATGCCTGTCAGCAGATTAACAAACCGCTTAACTTGGATATCCAGGGGTATTCCAAGTTGCAGTCATGATGAGTGACGCAAGAACTACAAAATATAATCACATAAAAAAAACTTGCTGCTAATTCGACGACTCTTTTACACCATAATCCTGTGAGACACCAATGGCTAATCTTTTTTTCAGCGAGCTGACGTAAACTCGAGAAGCGTAAACGTACAGAACATTAAACTGCACTGGACTTTATGGTCCTTCGTAAGAACAGAAGACACTAGTATTGTATTTTGCGAGCGCTAAAAGGGGTATAGCAATAATTGTCAATTTTGAAAACACAGCCGATGACAACGATCTTTTTGTCAATAAACAACTGAAGGAAGCTTTTTGACACAGCCATCGGCCTGAGAGTGCTGGAAATGGCGTTTTAAGGTTTTCGGATTTAAAAATTTTCTGTAGGGCATGCCCCCAGACCCCCCTAGCGCATCGCGCTTTCGGCGCTCGTTAAATTTCCCTTACCTTTAAAGTTCGTTCTGATAATTTGACTTTAATAGTCCGTAGGTTGGAAAATCCACACTGCATGTCTTCGTAACTAGCATGGCGATTAATTCAAATGTTAATTATTTGGTCCCGGTTCTTATGGTACGCACCAACCACCCTCCCCCCCAAACACACACAAACAAAAAAAGAACTGGCTACAAGCTTGCACCGGATAATAGTTTACAAACTATCAAGGTGCTGAATTAAAATGAAACAAAACGAATCAAAACCAAACCAGATTCAGCGTAGAACTGGGTTTACACTTAAAATCTGCAAAATATCCGGAGACTCAACAATAAAGCTATGTTAAAAAATAAACGTTTTCTTGGTAAGCTCAATTGTCTGGCTGGCAACACGAACACGTTTGCTCTAAATACTAAGTACCACGTAAGATTCGTATAAGTAACATTTTTACCTTGCTTTTATAGACATTTTCAATATGGAGAATTCGGTTTTATAAATGGCAAAATATCTTTGAACATACTTGTAATTAATATGTTTTAGATACCAGTTTTCATTTTTAGTATTTATAAAAAAATTGCCGTTATTCAACTGCAATGATTCTAGTTAATATAAAATACATTGTTTTAAGAAAGTTATTTTGGAGTACGTTTCTGTCGATGGTTCGTTAGCTCAATCGGCAAAGCGTGGTGCTAGGAACGCTAAGGTCAATGTAAGGTCATGTTGAAGTTCGAGACTGATACGGGCCGTATTTCACTTTTTGTGTGAAGTAAGTAAGTAAGTAAGTAAGTAAGTAAGAAAGTAAATAAGTAAGTAAGTAAGTAAGAAAGTAATTAAGTAAGTAAGTGAGTGAGTTAGTAAGTAAGTAAGTAATTAAGAAAGTAAGTAAGTAAGTAATTATGTAATGAAGTAATTAAGTAAGTAAGTAAGCAAGTAAGTAAGTAAGTGAGTGAGTGAGTGAGTGAGTGTGTAAGTGAGTAAGTAAGTAAGTAAATAAGTAAGTAAGTAAGTAAGTAAGTAGATAATTGGGTGATAATGCATTCGGCATCGATTCGCCTTTGACAACTACCACGTATTTCTCAGCCAAATCGGTTTGTCCGCAACAGTTTTATTCTTAACCCTAGAAGGCATAAGGTAAAACAACTACACGAAGGCATAATGGGGAGGGTCTATCGCCCCCCCACCACCAACGTTCATTTTTGACACCTTTCATCCGATTGACTTGATCTTTGGTACATATATAATTATATGGACTGTGACCTGCCATCTGCTAGTTCGACGACTCCCAAATAGGTTTCAGCGGTTGCTGTATGTGGATTTGTTATGTTTTTAAAGAAATGGTTGAAACATACATGAAACAAACCAAATACCACCTACAAAAACTCAGTTAACGGCCAAGCTCCATTCAGAGTCCTTGTAGCTCAGTAGGTAGAGCATCCGCCCGGTTGTCGAAGGTCATGCGTTCAAACTCAATTTTTTCCGAGTTTATTTCATGTATGTTTCAGCAATTTTTTTTTAAAAAAAAGTAACCGTAATGTAACTTTCTAAAGAACCCTAATTCACGGCTAAAAGTGAATGGTTTTCTATCACATTTTCAAAAAAAAAAATGAAAGTTTCTTGCACATATTATTAAATTTGATATTTCTGCTAGCCTCGAATTTTTCTTAAAAATGGTTCATACAAAATGAAAGCAAGCCAGGATGTTTTGCCATCGTGTATTTAGCATTTGAATTTGACAGTTTATTAGTGGGCGGAGTCTAAACGGAGAAAACCCATATCACAGTTGTTCAAAAGCAATCCTTGCACGCTTTGTCTCAGTAGAGTGGTTCACAGACGCGAGTTAACTTCTTGGGTCATCTCGACGTGTTTATGAATGACTCGGGCTGGAGGCATCTGGTCTGTTTTTGCTTTCAGCAGCAACTCGTACAGAAAAGCAGCCAGAATCCCACCGACAATAGGCGCTACCCAATATATCTACAGAAATAAAAATAAAGCAACCATTTAATAATTAGAAGACATTTTGCCTTAGTATTTGAGAAACTATTCATTATGTATATGAATAGTCGGTGAGGAAAGTTGGCGACTAGTCTATTTCTTTAATCAAAAACTTCTGTTTTTGGAATGGTATTTACAATAAAGCTGAACATTTTATAGATCAGGGAACAAAGAAAGTGAATAAAAAGATGTTTAATTTATCTAAAACATTGGAAAGTATTTACCATGTAATACACTTTCTACAGGCTAAACAACTAAACTTTGGATTTTGTTAATCCTATCAATGTGTAAGACAAGTAAGTTTTAAACGTTTGACATCATCCTACTATATAACCACGCCCTAATCAGGTGACTTACCCAATGAGATTCCCATTTGTTCATAACGACTGCTGGACCAAGAGATCGTGCCGGGTTGATTCCACAACCGGTGAATCCAATCTATAGAACATACAAACATTTAAAACAACAGCAACAACAATAGTAGTAACAACAATAATAACAATAATAACAGCAATAATAACAATAAAAACAATAATAATAATAATAATTATTATTATTATAATGATATTAATAATAATAACAATAATAATAAATAAAAATAGTAACAGTAATAATAATGCTGTTTTCTCATCATTTTGAAGCGCTTAAGTTCAAGTTTGAACAAAATTTGAAAATCTTAAAATCCAAGACGGCGGCCCCCTGTGACGTCATTTATTGACCATCATTACCATGAAAAGCTGTTAGACTTCCCCTACTGATGAACAGTTACTGCTTTGCAGTTTATTTCAGAAGCATTATAGGAGTCTGTAAGGTTTCAATTCAAGTGTTCGTGTAGTTATCTTTTTCGTTGTTTCTAGGGTTAATGTATCGATGGAGAGCCAAACTATAGTTTGGAAAGGCTCAATAAATTATCATTGATTTTTATCATTGTTAATATTATTATCAATAAAAGTGGTAGTAACGATAGTAGTAATAACAATTATAATAATAGTAATAATAATAATAATAAAAACAATAACAATATCTTTATTGCAATTGATAAACTACATATCAAAGTTTAAATATACAATATTTCCATGTAAAAAAGCTATAATGATAGAAAAACACAACTGAAGAAACATTAAGGTATTGATCCTATCCAGCCTGGGGCTCTCAATGGGCTTTTTTCGACTGTAACCTTGAGAAACGAACCATGAAGAGCTCATTTGCTCTTTTAACTATATGTCTTTTAGTTATGAACCTTGAAGGGTCCTAGGCCTGTTGTAGTCTGGCCTCACTGTATAAATCTTTTATACACATTGTTTTAAATATACAGTGGAAGCTCAAAAATATAAATAAATAAATAAACAAATAAACAAATAAGCAAATTAACAAATTAACAAAAACAAATAAACAAATAAATAAACTAAAATAAAACAAATAACAAAAAAGACAAACAATAAATATCTACTCCAGAAATTTTTCCTAACACTAGAGAAAGTACGTCCAGCTTACATTTCAGTTACAAATATCAAAACGGAACCAACATAATGCTCGGAAAGAACTACACAATAATGGACTCCTGACAGAAAGAAATTGATTAAAAATAGGCAAAATTGCTGAAAATGATACCAAAATATTTCAGGCCCCCTCGTCGTCATTTTTTAGTGTGTCCCATCGCAGAAAAACTGGCAGGTTTGTACCAAAATGTAGTACTTACTCCAACCAAGTGGCAGGTAGTAACGCAAAGGCCGATAGCCAGGGGGACCTCGTACCCGTAATGGGACCGCAGGGGGTCTGTACAACCGAACACTGTCAGCACGAGGAGGAAAGTTAGCACCAGTTCCACTCCAATGGCCTGGCCGGTCGAGACGCCCTCAGCTGGCACATTAACACCAAGCGTGCCTCGGACCTTGCTGGGAAGGAGCCCGTACAGCATGAAGGCGCCTGCAATGCCTGCCGTGAAATGCACTTGATCAGAACGTTTATTACACTAAGAGGCAGTGCTAGAGGCGTACCTCTAACTTGACTTTTGAGAGCGGTGTGTGTGTCGGGGGGGGAGGAGGTTTAGGAGACTTGAAAAAATATATTCTTGCAGCGCTTTAAAGCAAGGGAAAAGTCTATTCACGATCCCAGAGGCGAAAACGCGCTCTTCACTGCGTCAGCGGGTATCAGACATGCGCAGAAGGGAAGAGCTGTGGGGTTGTGAAAAGTAAGGCTCTACTCTGAGAACGAAGTATTCCACTGGTCTTTGAACATAAGCAGTAAAAATAACTGACACTTTTTAACAATATGCTATTGTATGTTTGCTTACGGATGGCCAGTTTTAGAGTTAAGAATTTGGTTATTTATATTATGTTTTTATCTAAGGAGATCTTTCGTTTTCAGAGTAGAGGGTGACTCGTTGAGAATGGGGAATATTCTACTCGATAAAGCCTGGTTCACACTAGCGAGATAAGCACAAGCACAAACGCCAGGCATACGCACGCGCAGAGTCAGTCACCCACGAACCAAGCCATATCTGCGCATGCGTATGCCTAGCGTTTGTGCTTGTGCTTATCTCATTAGTGTGAACCAGGCCTTTGCGTAGCGCTTGTACCGCTTTTCGACTGAAAATAAATCTGCCTTGTTTATCAGTGGGGGAAACAAATAACTGCACTGTCCAAATCGCCACCGCTCAAGCCCTCACCGCCTACTGAAAATATTGTATGGTTTGCTCCTAGTATACCTTAGGACGAGAAGCTTCTTACTGCCTTTAAATATTAATTAAGTTTAAGTTTGGCATCTATTAAAACTCTTAAGTATAGATATGGTTATTATAGTTATTTCCCGTATCTATTATCAGGAAGTGTGACGATCAAAAATATGTAAAAAGAACTTTTCTAAAGAAAAGAACTACAAGTTACACCTAAAAAATAAATTAACTTCTTGAGAAAGTGGATGCCCCCCCCCCCCTAAACAAAATGTCGGTGTCTTCAATGTTGTGCACGCAAAAGACTAAATAGTAAATCCGATTTACTTTTTGTAATACTTTTCTTTTACCCGACCGACCGATCCTAAATTTTTTCCCTCGAAAACGACTGTAAACTCAATCATAAACTGTCTGTCTTGTGAAACTTTCTTCCTTTAATGTTACTACTTCCGTTGACTTCCGAGGCATGTCAAAAATTATTCCCGATGTGATTTATGGTTATAAGCTTCAGCATTACAAACTTTCTCGATCGGGAGCCACTTAACACAAAAGGTATGTTGTTTTTTGTAACCACGAGAGTATTGCATATTCAGCAGGTTCGTTGTTTTATTGAAAAATTGAGCACGTGCTTTTGGAAAACAACTACGAACACTGTTGAAAATCTCTTTAAGAACTTTGCAAAAAAATCCTTCTAAAAATCTCCCACAAAAACAAATTTAGGGAAGTCAATTCTCAGTTTTATCACAAACATCATTTTTAGTAGTTTTAGTTGTAAATAATGCATTCCCTGGCGGGATCAGGCAGTACTTGTGGGATCCTTGAATCAACTTATTTTCAGCCAGGTATCTGTCGCTTGTGGTAGAACAAGTTTTCGATTCATAAACCGCTCGCTAGTTAAAATCATGATGCATGCACAGTATTGTACAACGTCAATGTGGTAACTCATCACGTTTCGAACTAAAACCTTAAACTGAGGCCGATCTTAAAATGAGTTCACCTGCCTCTTCATACTGGCATACAGAATTTTTCATTATCATTAACTTGATGGCAATTAGCGATGAATGAAATAGAAAGGTACTGGCCGAAAAAAAAATTACTGAATAGATAAATAAACATGTCCAATTAGCTGCTTCAATATTTTGGAGTTTTAAACACATAGCAGTGTTTCATTTTATATAATGGCAGAAAGTTTCAACTCAAATTCGAATTTACAGAGAAAAAAGAGTTAAAACAACCACGGTACATACACTGTATATTAATTTTTGAATACTGTGTTTTAAAACATTGTTAAAAAGATTAAAAGGTGATCTTTTTCAAAAACTACAAACCGAACATCGGATTAGCCGATGGGTTTTTTTCCAGTATCATGGTGTTCCCGTGGGACTGTACTATTATGGAAAAACAAAACATACTCTGAGACTGAGACTACACAAACTGTAAGTAAATAGGCTTTGCTTAAAAAGCAAGTCTTTTTGCTTGCTTGTTCTAGCCTGCAAGCTTGCAGTTTTCTTCAAAATTAGCCGGCACACCCTTTGAGTGAGATAGGACGATTCGGTGAGGTAAAAATATTAAATTGTGACTCACAATCCGTAGACTATAAAAAAGCAAAGCAAAACAACCCCCTTACCTCCAGCATTTTGTGCAATAAGAAACAAGACTGCTCGCAAAGGTGAAATCTTCCTTGTAACCAGCTGAGCGATAGTGACAGCAGGGTTGATAAGGCCACCACTAAGATGGCAAATCGTTATTGCAAGAGTCGCAATGGCGAGGCCAAAACACAGCGAGATGTGCTCGATGGAAGGAGGTTTGCTGGGGTTCCATGCTGTGGCCGAGCCTATACCAATAAACACGAACAGAAAAGTAGCGAGGAACTCCGCAAAAGTTCCGATCCAGAGACTTTTCTTTCGGAATTCGTGTACAAAACCAACCATTGCTGACTGAGTTTGAGTATCAGCAATATACGCTGCGGCTGTCAAGAATGTCTCACCCCTGGCAGCTGCTCACATGCCAACAAAACAAGCGCCGACGCGAAAAACAGCATTTATTAATGCAACTGTAAAGCGTGCGAGCCATTGTGACGTTGATTTATGAATTGAGAGGCCAATTGTTTTGCGGTCTCAAATGCAGATTGATATTGATCAATGTATGCGCAGCGTAAATGAATTACCACGATGCGCGAGTTTCCATACAATTTAGCAACCTTTTTATTTTACTTACGAAACGGAGTTTGACTACAAGTAGACGTCGTGGCTTTTCAACTCGAAATGTTGACAGGAGGATCTTCGGCAATTCTTGTAGTAAACAATAAATAGGAGGACGGCAACGACACTTTACCCGACAACAGGTTTGTGTTGTTTGCATATAGTTTGGGTGTGGGTTATGCCGCTGGATTTTTTTCGAAAGTCTTACACTTTACTAGAGTAATTATTGCAAATTTTGTGACCCTATACCAAAGTAAAAACACTCAGTTGTTGTTGTTTTATTACATTTTTTGTCCGTTTTGCCATCCCGTTAAACGAGACGCTATTCTTAACCGGTATTTCTATGATTACTAGACCCTATCCCAGAGTGAATGGCTTGAAAACCATGTATTAACCTTTCCAGCGGCACATACCCGTATAGCCAATAAATGGGAGATACCGCAATCCCCCCCCCCCCTCCTTATGAGCTCCTATCAAGAACTTCACCGTATCAAATTGTCGTATTTGTAGTCAAACTTGCTGTGGCCCACAAGTGCACTTCTTCAAAGCAAAACTTTTAAGTTAAAACTTCTCCACGACAAAGGTAAATTGTTACTAAGATTTTGATTTGCGCAATTCGAGCGTCAATTGTTCTTAAGCTGTTATTGTTTCCATCATGTCCATTATCACTGCAAATACTAGTATTTGTTGTATAGAAAACAATTTTATTTTATTTCTACAGCAAACGTTTACTATTGTCATAAAAACGTGCGGCACAGTTTTCATTTTCTTCTCTACATACTCAGTGTTTCTATAAGTCCGGCGCACACGAGAGGAAACGGCTGAGTAAAAAGTCTCGCGAGGCCGTTAGCTCAGCTGTTTCCTCCCGTGTGCGCGTAATTTTTTTGTGAGATTTTTGCCTCGCGCGGTCGTGAGACAAATATCTAACATGTTTGATAACTTTTGCCTCACCAAAACTTACGCGCACACGGGAGAAAACAGCTGAGCTAACGGCCTCGCGAGACTTTTTGCTCAGCTGTTTCCTCTCGTGTGCGCCGGGCTTAACTGCAGAAAGACCTTCATTTACATTTGCATTTGAAGCCGAGCCTCGTTTGTTCTTAGCTTGATACTAATTTTTGAGCAAATTTTAGCTTCGATGTTTTTATGGAATCGTTGTTTAAAAAAAAGCGCGTAAAGCCAAGGACATACCAGGCGATTTTTTTCGCCGACGCCTGCGAAATTCGCAACCGAATTTCGTCAGTAATCACTCGTATCTAAAGCCGGGGACACACGAGGCAATTTTTTACGCCGATCGCAGCGATTTGCGAAATTTGCCAGGTCTGTCACCTACTGCGATAGCCAATTTCGCTGATCGCAGCGACTGGCGTATAAAATCGCTGGTATCTAGCA
>JAOBRG010350531.1:0-13496 GCA_027574985.1 Umimayanthus nakama | reverse complement strand
ATTATTTGTTATTAATATATTACTAATATAATTTACATACATATTATTAACGAGTACAAACAATAAAAAACTGAAAACTGAAAAAACTATTAAATACCAAACACTGGATTTTGGACTTCTGGTAATCTGATTGGCTGTCTACCAAGTATGGAAACTGACAATTTTATCACAAAATATTTTCCCTTAAAATGATCGGAAACTCGAGCCAGTAGAAAAAAAATGATACGAGATATTTCTATCCAGTTTTTGGTATTTGACAAAACATTTATGCCACTCAAGCTTGTTGGACATGATGCTCCGCACCTCGTCCGCTATTTGAAAGCTCATATCAAACATGCGTTCGTGGAATAGCTGTTAATCATACAGTAGATACTTCTGATTATATACCTGGTCTGTGCTCACTGGGAAAGACTCAGTTGATGGTCCGGCAGCATCACTGGTTTGCGGCCCTGAATACGCCTGAACAGTTAAACAAAACGTTAACAAGTTAAGCGAACACTTGATTTTTCCCGAGTCGTCATCAGATATCACAAACTCTATTGGAGCGACTGCTACTTTGTGTAGATATCACTTGGGGATGGTTTGCAGCTTTGGAAACCTGATAAATTGTTAGTAACTCCTGATCTTTTTTGTACGAACAAGTTCTATTTTGCATTAAAACACTAGATTGAAGAAATATCGTCAGATCTACGTATACATTTATGAAATGTTTCAAGCGTAACAAAACGTTCTACTGAAATAAAGCATAAAACTACGGAGTCTGAGTCACAATACGTTGCATTTTTTGGCTGTTTACATTAACGAAATGCCTTACTTTTGTCACTAAAATGCAGCAGCAAAATAAATGCAAACGAACAAAAATATAACTTCCATTATGACAGTTCCACAAGATTGAATCGAAGAGCCTGTATCCAAACATCGATATTGCAAAGGAACCAGTACTCGTTTTCATACATTGTAAGAGCAAATTACGTCTTAAAAGTAAGATATAACTCTTAAAAAATTCACTTATCTATGCTGGGAAATTAAAGTGTTACCTGAATTGGAGTTGAAAAATCGTAGTGGCTAACATCCTCACTAAGGCTGCTGTCCCCCAGGAACTGAGAAGAAATGTATCTCCGCTGATGGCCTGTGAGGTACAACAAGTTTATGATGTGAGAACTGAGAAGAAACCTCTGATGCTGGTCCTCGATGTACTGACTAAGTATGAATTGGTACAAATTCGATGTGCTATGTCTAATACGTATGGCTCGGGAGAAACGGGTTACAACTACCACCGCTTATTGACCTAAAACAAATTAATACCTAGTTTATTGCATTTAAATGTATTGTTTCGTATCCTATCGTGCGTCTTATCGTATCGTATCATATCGTATTATATCGGAGGTTGGTACAGTTTGTAAGATCTCTTAATAGCAATAAGAGCGTCACGGGTTCAACCTTTTGGCGACCTTCTTTTGCTACATCGTCTGAGAGCATGGATGTAAGGTCGATGGTCTCGTCTTTTCTATCGGAGGACTTGAGAGAACCCACAACTTTTCTAAAGATGTCTAATGCCGGTGTTGTTGACCTTCACCTTCCCCCTACAAAGGAAACCAAGCCTAAAAGGGAGCAGAATCCCTATTGTATGTGCTTCTGCATCTGGTAATATTACATGAATGATATTAGACGAAATAAACGTCAAAAACAAAACTGTGGACAAAATAAAGAGAAACAGAATTCGACCACAATTGCAAAATCTCAGTTTTACGGTTTTTGCTAGAGAATCTCCCGAAAATCGACGGACTTTGAAGTTGTTTGTCATTACAGTTAAGTTTGACTGAAACACTTTTACACAAAGACATACGTTTTTCCAAGACTTTTCATGACCAATTTCTATTTCTAAGCCTTCCAGGCCTGGATTTTGCCAAGTGTTGAAGTTTCAGATTTTCCAACACGAAAGTCTGTTGCTTTTGGTCAAACTAACTTTTCAATGTGTAACCTTCAATCCAAGTAAATATTAAATATCATTATCAAATTAATTAATTAATTAATTAGTTAATGTTGTAAAATCATTTCAGTACTAAATACGCTTCTAAATGGCCACATTAAGATAAAACTACAAACACAAAGTAATGTTATGAAACTACCCCACGAGTTGGTCTGTGATCCATTTTGGGAGTCATCCCCAGAAGCATGGCGGGATTGCATTCTGATGGACGTCATCTGTTTCTTGCGAGAGAGTGGGGCCTGCAAAAAGACAATAAGGTAATAGTCAGTTTGTCGTGGCTGTGTGAGAGTTAGCGCCTGTGTTTGAAAAACGTCCATACTGGCATCCTTTTCCCTCAATCTCTTTCAGGCAACTCTTTCTCTGATGCGACTGACCCGGACGTGTTACCTGCAACTAATGTAACGTCAACTTCTCATTTGCGATGAAAATTGCGTGATCAATGTGATAGAAATCATCGGGTGGGTGAAGTTGACGATGAATGAATTCCCAAAGCTGATGCTAGAAAAATGAGCAAAACTTCTGCAGAAATCAGCTCTTTGTAACAAATATCAAACTGCGAATTGCTTCAATAGACGTCAAGACACGATTTGCTAGAGCGAGCGCTGAATCAAGTTAAACACAAAAAAGTTCTTAGTATCGCTGATGTTCTACGGAAGATCGATTTCCTGTTGACGGGCTGGATATGCATGATACACCCGAGATCTAACATACAGTTTTAAAACACAAACACATGTCACTAAATCCACTATACGCATGAACCATTTAAAACATACTTGTAAGCCAGTTTATACTTACAGTCAACTCAACTTCAAACTCATAGTTCTTGCTGCAATCTACGAGATTGTCGAGAAGAAACTGACCCTGCAATAGCAATACATGTCAAGACGTTTTAGGACAATACTACTTAAAATTACGAATAGTGATATAACATTAATTATTTGCTTTGTGAACCAAGAAATAAAAAAATCTGTGAGTAACTAAGAACACTATCTGGTTTATACTTTGCTGTGAACAACTTCACTGTCTAAATTGCATTTCAATCGATCATCCACACAAATATCAAGAGTTTTTTTTATTAACCTACTTTTGTTGTGTTTTCGGTAAAAAGAAACCCAACGTAAAACTTGAGTTCAGATTGTGTGCATGAAATGAGGGCCACCAAGGCGTTGTACGCTGCGCAGTGTAACTGCCGGCGCAGCTCAAGAGCCACGCTTTCCCCACGCATGTCCTCGTTCTTGGCTGCATGACCAAGCCTATTGAGAGAAACGTTTTACTTTCAAAAATAAAATACCTGCATTTTCATCTACGCTTTATGGTTCAAAATAAGGTAGAATCTCCGAAGATTCTACCTTTTTCAGAAGTTTGCCTTTAACCCTGTCACTCGGCTACAAAACTTACGATGCTTATTACAAGAAACATAAAAAATGTGGAAACAAAATCTCTGAGTCAATAAAATATACAAAAAATAAGGGAAAAAAATATCTGAGTCAAAAAAATATACTTATTGGAACAAACCTTGAAGGCATGGCCTAGTTCACTGACTATATCGTTTAGGACTTGAGCCCATTAAAGAAAGTCTCATCATCACCACATTAACAAAGAAACGAACACTTGTTGTTACAAAGGCTCAAATTATATTTTGTCATCACAGAAACTCTTGATAAAACTAAACTGGAAGAAGTTGTTTGTCTTCCACTTTCTTTTAATAGATGTACGGTAGCCAAGCAAAACCCTTGGGTCTTTGATTTGAAATAACCAATTCGTATAACGCCATAAACGCATGGCTATAAGCGAATACATTGAAAAACGAAATACTTTAATTAGCTCTCCTTACTTTGTGACTGCCATTGTCAGTTCTTTGCCAGTCTTCGCATCTGCGCAATAACTTTTGTTAATTGCCGACTCAGGTGTGTTGAGATCATTCTTACCCAAGCGGCTGTAGAGTACTTCCACCATTTCGAAACAGCACAACTTGGAGATCAACTGTGTCTCATACTGAGGGTCTGAAGGCTTTAAATACAGTTGTACCAAAATGAGTATGTTTAAAAGTACAAATTCAAGTTATCGTTACATGGCCAATCCCGAGGAAACTTGCTTGTACAATCAAATTTGACGTAGGAGAGTATGAAATCAGATATAATCCATGTACCTGTATGCTTATTGAAATCTTAGCTTGCACGTGCTAAGATTGCACACCTCATAACCTAAACAATCCCATGTACAAAAATTTTCCCTTATCTTTCGACAACACTTGTTCATGCACATTTGGTCAGCGGTCAGCGACGTATAAGAATTTTTCAAGACTCTTTTCTGACCTTGTAAATTGTAAATATATAAGTGACTAATTGTGTAGTTCAGTTTTCAACTGTTTCAATTAGTCAGTGCTCAAAAATATGTAAATTTATTGTATTTTATTTTTATAAATTGTATGTAATAAGAGGCACTATTAAAATAATCTTGAATCTTGATTGCACAAGTTTCTGTTACACAACACATTATAGTTTGAGAACATGCCATGCTTATAATAAACGTTGCCACCCTTTGGGTTGAAAACTCTGAAACTTTGTCCTTGTTAAGCTGAAAATGAACTTCGTTGTTTGTCCATATACACTTACGAGCAACTTTGTTTGTGGACAAATTCTACAGAAATTTAAAAGTAACTAAAATTATCGCAATTGATACAAAATGAAATTTAGTTAAACTAAAAATGCTTCTTACCCTCGACTGCTTGGCTTCGAGAAATTCCATAATTTTCTTGATGTGAGTACAGAAAAACTGCTTGAGAGTGTACGTGGAGGTATTCAACAAGAAAAGGAGAATCATTTTTTCGACAACAGCTTTTCGAGCTTCGTTCCTGTGTTCCCTCTCGCCCAGGAAAACATCAAAACAGACGTCCAATGCCTCTTTCGCTTTATCTGGTGTCGAGTTCAGCCTAAAATCCAGAAACAATTTGTATGAGTTACGAATACAAAACACGCAGTAAATGATATTATATAGTAAGTATATGCGGAAAACAAACAAAAAACATTGCATGTTTTCATTCATTCAATCGTTCCACACAATATTTTATATAAGCTGCTGCTTCTAAACTTTACAAAAATGCTTTCCTTCTTTCAGTTCTAAACTGGTGTCAACTTGAAAAGGTCAACTAGAAAAACAGTCAAGTTGGGTAAATTAAAACACTGTTTTATTAACAGTAATTTAACTACATCTCAATGAATGTGTGCATAGAATGTCGTGTTTATAGACCCTTAACGAAATAGCTTCAATATTTTTTTCGTGGTTAGATATAAGTTTTTATTTACATTTGCAGAAATGAAAAACTACGTTCGAAGTTGAACTAACCTTCTTATAAAAGCGGTGAGTGACTTTTCTATCACTTCGTCGTGTGTATGCACAGCTTCACGACACACTATACTTGTTAACAACTTGAGAAGATCAAGACTTCCGGATGAAACAAATGCGCCAAGAATCTAAAGAGAAAAGTCAATTAGTTCGTGCAGTAACTCGCGTTTGCGTTTTTACAATGTTGGTTTTCAAATCTTAAAGTCGTTTCTCACAAAGTTTGAAGCCAAGTTGTCAACAATACTGAAACCTAACTTTCACTCAAATTGAAATCTCATTGTGAGATTCGTTCGTAATAATTTTGACAATTGGTGGGGCGGGGGCTTTTGCTTGAAGAACTTGAAAACAAAAAGGCATTCTTACAATCTTTAGCTGACAGTTTTAACTATTACTGACAGCTCACACACACATTCTAATAGAACAAGTCTTTCATACTCCCAAGAAGCTGTGAGCATATAAACTGGAACTTTCCATCCAAGATTTTAACAGCACCAATAAACTCTAGCAATGTTGCTATGTACTGAATCAGGGAAAAAACAATGAGCCGGTTTTTTCATTCACAACTGTCGCAACTCTCCCTCTCGCAAATGTTCGATACCATTTGTAGTCACCAATGCCATTTCGAGGAACAAACCATTGCCGTTTTCGCGAAGACAACTTCACGATCAAGGAAATACTAACGCTAATTCCAAAAGAAACTAAGTAGAAAAAATAGAAAGGAAAAAACTAAGGGGAACGAGGATAACACTATGAACACGTTTTGGTCCTGGGGACGCTAGCATTCCATTTATATGCACCAACAATACTCTAAAACCTTAAAATCGATGCCAAAGGTCAATTTGTTATTGTAGATTTTGTTATCAACGGCTTCAACTGTTGTTAAAATAATATCGACTGATACTGAACTGGATCAGTCGTTTACACAAAGGAACAACCATTGCAATCTCATTGGAGCAGTAGTACCTTGTCCAGAGCGTTAATGTACTCATTGTACTTGGGACTTCCTTTCATAAACTCCGTTGAGCTCAGTGGGAAGTGGTCTGCAACCACGCAGTCCATTTGAGTTCTATTACAAAGGCAAAACGATGATGTTTCCTTTTAAAACTATGTTAGTTTAAACAGAAATACTATAACGCTGTTCCTGCACCGTTCTGCTCTTATTGTACTAAAATTATAAAGTTCCTTAAGAAATATTATAAATATTATAAATGTTTTAAAACTGTCTCCTAAAGTTTCGAAAAGTTTTACAAAGTTTGAGGGTCGAAGACTAACTATGCTTTGCCAACATACTAGTGATCGCCAGTTTTGAAAAGTAGATGTATGGAAGTACAAAACGATAAACCAGTTGCCTTTGCATACTTGGGTCTTTGTAATTACACATGTTTCTGTGGTGTTTGTAGCCAATTTTGACGCTCACTGTTTTATTTTATTTGTGCGGGCTCAAACAACGTCCCGTTTGTGACTCAACATCCAAACGGAGCAAAGACAGAATTACTCGCGCTTCATTCGTATCAACTGCTTTGGATATCTGGATTAACAAGAGCAGAAATGAGAAGACTTATAATAATTTGTACACCTGTATCTTTTACATAATTTTCAGCAGAAAAGTCATGCATGTCTGGCAATATCTGGTCGGAAAAACTGGAGGATATAAAGAACATATCAATCATCGTAAAAAATATTTTCATATCACCATCCTTGCGTTTGCTCAGTTAAAACAGAAGTTGTACATATATTCTTGTTTAACACTTTTTAAAATTACTCTCAAACACAAGCACCTTGTTAATAAAGTAACAAACGTGTGTGGATCTTTGCAGTTACAAATAAATCAAAATGCGATTAGAGGGAGCAAAATCCTTGCATACCTAAGTTTGGAAGTCATCTCACTCGGAAGTTTGGTAAAATGTGGGAGAAGCTCGAACATCTGGCTCTGTAAATCAAAATATGAAGCTTGTCATTTACATTATTAGGAAGTACTATATATGTTAAGGAGGTACATGTATTCTTAACAGGTAGGTTTCATCCGCATGCAGTGGAGAGGCCAACCTCGTTCCCAGGCTCTTTCCTCTCCCGAAGGAAAGACCTTGGTTGGGTCTGGTCACGTGCCACCAAGATCCTAGGTGGTAACAATTAAAACAATCAAACCTGTGCGTTATTTTGACGAAAAAATATTATTTACCTCGCTACACTAGGCTAAACGAGAACAAGACTCAATTTTAAGCACATCTTCAGCATTTGTTTTCCTCGGGAGAGGAAAGAGCCTGGGAACGGCGTTGTGGGAAGGGGCTTTGGGGTGTAAAGAAAATTAAGAACATATAAAAAAGACAAAAGATATTAGCCATGCATTTACAAAGACCAGATACCTTAAATTGAAGACTTGCGCTCTTATCGCCCAAAAGTGAAAGGAACGCTTGGAAAACACCCGCAAATGAAGGCATTTTAGCATCGACGACCACCTGAGAGTAAAATAAAGCAAGCAACAGTAAGTACACGCTTTTCTTACAAGATATTTCGACATTTCGTAAAAAACTTTACCTGAAATTCACGAAAAGAAAGATTACAATTTCTACATGAATAACACCGAACACAAAAAGCATGTATTTGTAAAGGTTAAAGGTAAAGGGACTTTGTTTAACGAGGTAACACGCAACATTAAATGAGTAACTGATAAACTGGTGGCCCTCGGTGTCCCTTTTCCATCCCTTCCTCTGTAAGTGCTCCGTTTACGGGTATTTTTAAAAGCTAAATCTACGAAGAACCTCCAGCTCCGAAGGCCGCGCCCTAACCACCAACTGAGCCACACCTGCTCCTGATGTTAGTTTGTTAAGGTGCCAGTACTTATTTTCTGTTTCCAATCACACACTTTGAACCGTAACTTCGGAAACCTGATCTACGACAAAAGGCAACAATTTTTACCTTGGAATTCGCCTTGAGAATTTTCTTCAGTATCAATAGCAACAGTTGTTTCAAATCCATTGAAGCATCCGGGGTAAACCATCCTTCAAGGTATCGCCATGAGCTGAGGATCGCGACGACGACGGCAGTTCCGTATCTAAAACGAACCGGCAAAGTTATTCAAAAGCTGACTTTCAGTAGCTCGAGCCCTTGAACCCTGTTCACTTAGGCATGGCGTAATATTGTTTTCATACACTCCAAGGAACGAAATGGGTGATATGCCACGTGAAAATTGTCAAACAGTGCCAGTAACGCTATGATAGATTATTCGATGGTTAAATGCAAACTGATGGAACCAAGAATTGGAACAGCTTATTCATTCTCTGAACGATGTTAATTTCACGGCTTTCTAGCGACCCCCTAAAATGGCAGCTTTGAACACGTTACCAGGCCTCTACTGTGAGGTGGACGCATTTTTTCAACAACTTGCAACACTTTTTTTTTCTCAAAAGTCCCAATAGTTTGGAGTCGTTTGTATTCCGATTAGTTGCTTTAAAATGCTTTAACTTTTCTAAAAACCTGTTGCGAGAAAGTAGCAAAGAAAATGTACTACGAATTTTCTTAATTTAAAATGCAAGTAATTCCGGTAAACAGCCCTACAACATTACCTAGTACGCAGTTCCCTGTCTCTAGTAACTTCATCCAGAACTCCGTTTAGAATAGCCGAGACCTAGAATGAAATCCGAATATTTAGTTAAGTGAACTTGGTAAAGTATGTGTTTTTTCAAAGATATCTTCACAGTCGGTTTAGGGAGAAGACCGCATTTGTTTTTGGTTCTTTTGTACATAGCATACAATTTTACTCAGAGTAAATTACGATCACAAACGTTATCACAGATAAAACTACTTCAAGAAGAAAAACTTGATTATTACATTTTCAAAAAAAACATAATAAAGCAAGAGTTTAAAAAAATGCATGCATCTGATATGAGCTTGGTCCCATGATTTCTTTTAAAAAAGATAAAGTTTCTACTTCGACAAAGATTATGGCGGAAAGGTGGAATATGGCTTCATTGTGTGATACAATATAAGACAAACCATCTTTATGTTGTAACTGTACAGCTGAAACCTTTCGTTGTTTGGGAAAGCATGACTACTTACCAGCCAAGGCTGATCAGCAGCATTGGACAAAACTTGTGGAATGTTTGATGAAGAGTTCTTAATGAGGTGTAAACTGACGCTGCTTTGGAAAGTTCGATAGAACAGGATACCAAATCCTCCAGGTCCTATAGGGGAAAAACACACTGTTTATTTGGCCTTGACACTCAAACAGATAAGTCCATGGATCAATTCATTTGTTGCAATGGCATCAACAGTCAATTTACTGACCATTGTTTGTATGGAAACTGGTTAGAGGGTCATGTAACATTCGCAAGCAAAAGAATAAGCGCTAATCTTAATAATAATAATAATAATAATAATAGTGATAATAATAATAATAATAACAATAATAATAATAATTTGTTGTACTTCTATTGCGTAATTTCAATAAAACATTTTCAACTGCGCATTACAAAATCGGCTAAAATTATTGAAAAGTTGATAATATATCAGTAAACAAAGATTATAGCAAAATTATACAAAAGTATATCAACATGTTAAAAAGATCAAATGATATAAAGTTCCTGAATGTAATGTCATGGCCCTGTTTCTTTAGAAGCGGCATAACTAACACCTCTTTCCAGCAATTAAGGAAGTCCATATTTTTCAGTGATTTGATGATGATCGTAGTAATAACTGTTAATAAACAGTCACATTCACATACTAGTCGAGAGGGCATGAGATCTAGTGAACAAGTCTTAAAGTTGACCGCCGAATAAGTGACAATTTCTGTCTGACAGTTTCTCAAATGTTGACAGTAATGTACTCGAGTTTGCAGTACCGGTAACTGGACTAGATACGTCGTAAGAGAGTGAAGCATCGTTGACAACTTTCTCTTGAATCATTTGGGCTTTTGTCACGGAACAACCTCCTTTGGTCGTGACTATTTTCCGTGACGACGTCCGTATAAAACACACGGCGCGCCTTATACTTAACAATTATTCCACGAACGCGCGTTGGATATGAGCTTTGAGATAGCGGACGAGGAGCAGAGCACCGAGTCGGCTATCATAAGCTCATATCCAACAAGCTTGAGTGGAATAATTGTTTTATTAAACACCAAACACTGTATAAAAGTATCTTGAATTCTATTTTCTAACGAGTCGAGTTTTCGGCCATTCTGAAGGGAGATTTTCCGTGATAAAATTTTCAGTTTCCATATTTGGACATGTTGCAGTATACAGGATTTATACCGTGAGTAGAGAGCCGATCAGATTACCGGAATCTCAATATCCAGTGCTCGGTATTTAATAAAAGAGATTAGTGCAGGTGTTTCGTTAGATTTGAACTCAGTCTAGTCTGCCTCCATTTCTTATCGGTTTTTCTGCGATCTCTCTTTGCATGTCTTATCTCGTCATTGTACCATGACACCCGCGAACGCGAAACAATGGTCTGAGTTTGCAAGGGCGCGTGTTTGTCCATAGTTGTTTGCAGAAACTTATTGTAGCAAGAAGCGATATCTTCATGATTTTCTGGTGGATGTTAGTTCCGAGTTAGCCAGGATAGTGTTCAGAGAGTCCGGGTTAACCGATTTCCACTCTGATATGAGGCAGTTCTGATGCTGAGAGGTGGCTTTCTGCTATACAGTGAGCATAGCACGGATGCGTGGTCAGACAAGTACCGATCAACACGGGGCGTTGATCGAGCAATCTGGTCAGACTGCCGGGTAATGACCAAGTCCAATGTGTGCCCGTGAATGTGGGTTGGGTTGCTGAAGACAAGAAGGATTCCAAGAGATCAAGAAGTTTGTTGGTTTCAGTGTCTTCAGGTATATCCAAATGAAAACTGAAGCCACCAGCGATATATAAGCTGTCCTCACACATGACAACTGATTCAAAATACTCGCTGAATTCAGAGAAAAAAAAGTACTTGTTGACATCTGGATAACATCGGCATCATTCTGTGGGCGGTATATGATTGCTAGTCCTAGATTGTGAGATGATGACAACTGAGTTAACCATTCTGGGAACTCGAACGACTCTCTCGGCTCCACCGTAAACATTTTCTCAACTGTCAATGAGTCCCGAAACAGCAAACCTGGTCCTTCTCCGCGATAGCCAGTGCGCATGCGATCAAATAGCTTGTATCCATCTGGGCGAAGTTCCGATTGACTTACATTGAAATTACGTTTGAGCCATGTTTCTGTAATAGCAACCAAATCTGCTTTGCACTCAGTAACATAGTCGAATATGTCGGCTGACTTGTTTTTTGTCTGCTAGCGCATTCAAAAGGCACGATAACAGTGAATTAGAGATCTTGTAAAGATCTTAACCGTTTGGAAAATCAAGGGCAGAGGAATCAAAAGCCTCCAGCACTAATGTTTCGCTTCATATACTTTCTATAATTCGTGCTACTTTAAAAACCAGCTAGTTGCAAGCATGCATGACGTACCAGATTCTAGTGCCTTTGTTCCTTTGTCCATCAAGCAATTCAGCAACAGGTCGTGCTGCGGCAAGGAACAAGAATTAATAAAGAAGAAACTCACTTTGAATGAAAAAACAATTATATAAAAAATTATTTTTCCAAAAAAAATTATCTACTGATATCAATATTTGTCACTGACTTCTTTGAGAGCGCATTAAACAATTTTATCAGTTTAGATCTTACATAGTAATAGTCGTAAACTAGAAGCTAACAGTTGCTGAACACAGCACTGTTTGGAACTAGCAGCGACCAGTTGACCTTTATGATATAATTGGTACACTATAGGTTCTCGGGATAAAGAACACAGGCTATGCAAAACTGTCAATAGGAGTCTGTATTAACACATGTACACATAAACGTATCCATATAAGCCAAACATGCAATAAGAATACAGTGAAAGGTTTGAACTCAGGTAAGTCAATGCTGGTAGTTGGTTGAACGTCCCGTCCCTAAGAAGGGTAGTTAATAGTTGAGACTCAACAATATGTGTAAAAAAAGGTCTTCAGAGTCATTGTTAGGACGATCAGACAGCTGGTATACAATGGGATATCAAGATCTCGTGATCATAAAAACTGAAGTTTATACTACACTTGGAAGCAGTATTGGTTATTTTTGAATACCTGTACTCCAATAGCGAATGCAAGCTCCAATAGCATGGTAGCAAGCTGCTGTGAAGCTGGGCTGAGCTTGATGAGGTTGGTTGTGCTGCTTGATGAAGGTCTTACACCCTCAAAGACAGCTTCGAGCAGTTTCGAAGCGAGTTGTTCCCTGGTGTTTCCAACCTGAAAAGGCGGCATTTTCTTGTGAATTGTTAATTTCTGCAGTAACAATATGGGTAACCCTCTTTCACATATCTGGACGTAACAACTGGGTGAAATGTCTATGTGATTGTAGGAGACTTATCTTGAAAAAAAATCTGTTTTGCTGCGCTGGCGATTAAGTTGAATATGGGTTTGATCAACAAGGGTTGATGCGGTATACTGCGAGCATTAATATCATTGTAGCATTGACAAACGGAAGTGTACTGTTGAAATTATCAAAACAGTGCATTAAATGCTATCAGTGAAACACTTTTATCCTTTTAAAGTTCTACAGTTTCAACAAGAAAACGTTGTAGCATTTTAAACGATAAAACTACTAGGTTCAAAAAATATTTTAAATTCCATTAACTCACATATCTGATGGATCATTCTATTTTTACCAGTTTTCTCATTCAGTTTCTAGGTTTTACTCAGGTGCCCTGTATCTACTTGAAGTACTTACAATAATATAACTTCAACAATAAAAACATAGAAGAAATGCATAATCGTAAAAACGCACGGTAACGCTAAAGGAGCTAAACAAGGGTAAAACCAGTGCTAAATTACAATTCAGAAAATTTTAAAATTGATTACCAATAGAAAAACTATGTAAGACAATGTTTCCCATTTTGCAACACGGAAGCGTTCAGAGAATTTATTTAGAATGAACTGCAGAAGTTACGTATCGGTTCATTGGAGGCACTTACACCAGTAGTGATAGCTGGAAGGAGAAGACCGACTGAGTGAAGCAACTGGAATCCTTTCACAAGATGCATCAGCCGAAGGTGATCCAGCTCAGACTCGCCCGCCCCACACAGTGGCAATGGCAGCAAGTCAAACAGATTACAGCGACTGCAGGAAAAACGATAATACAGAGTAAG
>JAOBRG010350520.1:0-13497 GCA_027574985.1 Umimayanthus nakama | reverse complement strand
GATTTGTATCATTGCAAATTTAATAATGCAAGCTATAAACGACAAAAACAATAGTGGACGTTAAGGAGGGGGGGGGGGGGAGGGGGTAAGCCCTTAACGTCCAATGGACGTTAAGCGGTGCCACATCGATTTTTGGACGCCCCCCTATTGATATCAAATAGTGAAAAATACTGGAGTGATCGAACGCGAAAAAATATGAATTTACCTCGAATAGTTTTCTTTAAAATTCAGTTCTAATCAGGGTTATGTTACTGTGATCGCAGCGAAATAAATAATGAAATTCATCTCCTATTTCACCACGATTACATATGGTGTATAATCGTTGCTCCCTTGAAATCTTTTAAAGCGACCGGTTTCAACTGTGAACTTTCTTGTGGGCGGAGAGCCACATCTGCGTTACGGATTTTCGTTTTTGAAGTCTATAATCTCACTCAAGTATTTCTCAAAGCCAAGTTTGGTTTTACAAATGCATATAGCTCTAGTTTTGAATTTTGACTTACTATTTACTCCCTGTCTTCTCCCAGTTAGAAGAATAGATATAAACATTTTTATAACAACAACTAGGCTCAAATTCGGCCAAAAATTATGAAAAATGAAAGAACAATCCAGGCAGGGATTTGGAATCATAAATACAAAGTTTTCTTTTCTTTAAATAAAATCATTTATTCAGATTTTCCTCAAACCCCGGACTGCAATCAAGCGTTGAAATACCCCAAGTGTTGAGATCGATCGAATTTCCTGATTGCGATTTTAATATTCGGCTTGATGTTGTTATGAGTACTTTTCAAAATAAGAACTGTTAAGAACAACTGAGGCTGACTTTCGTTTTATTGTAAAGCTGTGCTAGTGCATCTTGTACTATTTTTACGTCGTTGGAATTCTGTCTCCAAAAACAGCCCTTTTCACGCGTTTTGTTCGTGTTTCCAAGTGTTTAACGCCCACACCCTACTTGCGAGACTGAACTCTCCCCCTCGGTCATTGACGTCCAGTGCAGCGTTGACAAATCAAATAAGACATGTTCCTATATTGATACGTAGTGATAGACAAGACAAGACAAGATGTTTTATTTGTGCCCTCTGAATTGCATCATAAAATACATTTTTGTAATTAAAATAAATTTTTGAGGAACCACTTGCCACCTAAAATAGCAAAGCTAATCAAGTTAGGCAGCAAATTGGTCATTTGGTACAGTCTATTGTTAATAAATAGTAATTCAATAAATGCGAGGAATAACATTTAAGGTTAATAGGAGAAGATTACTGAATTGAAGTCGAGAATAAAAAAAACATATAATGAAATAAATAAATAAATGAGAGACCATGGGAGAAGAGTAAAGTACATCAGAGTAACTAGTAAGTTTTGAAAATTTGATCAATTATTAGTTTTTTACAAGCACCAGCATAACGAATACTAAATTTGCCATAATTTGTTCTTATTTTGGCAATATAGAAAGAGTGTTTTGAGGCTAATCGTGTTTTATAGGCATGGATATTACTTATTGGTATGAAAAAGTCATGGAAGACTGATGGCAGAGTATTTGAGTGAAAGTCATACATAAACATACAATTGTTCAAATAGAATACATCACCGAGTTTTAGTATTCCTAAAGAATGAAATAGTGGACTAAATGGAGCTCTGAAGTTAGAAAAAGTTACTATCCTTAGAGCTTTCTTTTGAAGAGTAATAAGAGGTGTGAGACTAGATGGATAGGTATTTCCCCGTATTATTATCATAGCATAAGTCAAGTGGGGGTAAAATAAAGTATAGTATAATTGTCTAAGTATGAGTAAAGGTGCATAGTGACGAAGTTTGCACAGTATCCCATTACTACGCTTAATTTTCGTGACAATATGTTGGATATGATTTTTCCAAGTGAGATGCGAGTCTATGAATACACCTAGATATCTGATGCACTTTACTTGTTTCGCCTGTTTTTGATCAATAAACAGCTTGGTTGTGTGCTTAATACATTTTTGACGAGGATGAAAAATTATGTAATTTGTTTTATCAATATTGAGAGATAGTTTGTTCGCCTGTAACCATTTAGTCTTTTAGAAATATATGGTAAGTTAGCATTTATGTCTGCTTCGAGTTGAAGCAGGCTTTTGTTGGTACAAAACAGATTTGTATCATCTGCAAAAATGTGAAAGTCAAAGTGATGTGTATGTCACCAGGAAGAGCTTCGCTGAATAAGGGAGATCTTTGTTCGCATGGTATGAGGGCCTTCAGTCTGCTCCCTTTTTTAAGAACACGAGGATGAAAAATGCGCACAATTTAAGATTATGCTGTTAGCGCCAAGAATATAGTCGACATAACGAGGTTGAGAAAAGGCTTCGAACTTTATTTTGGATGCTGCCAACATGATCATAGAAGTATGTTTTCTTTTGCCGGCTGTTCAGCAGTCCTGTAACATCACCTTTCGTGCTGATAAGTTTATTAAATACCAAGCACTGGGTATTGAAATTCTGGTAATCTGATTGGCTCTCTACTCATGGTATATATCCTTTATACTGCAATTTGTCCGAGTATGGAAACTGTCCATTTTATCACGGAAAGTTTTCTGTAAAATGGCCGAAAACTCGACATGGTAGAAAATAAAATTCGAGATATTTTTATCCAGTGCTTGGTATTTAATACAACAATTATTCCATGCACGCTTGTTGGATACGAGCTTATGATAGCCGACTCGGTGCTTCGTTCCTCGTCCGCTATCTTTAAGCCCATATCCAACGCGCATTTGTGGAATAACTGTTAATTATTTTTAATCGTTATTGTTTGTTATTACATTTTTATCTAGTGCCGACGAGGGTAGTTAGTGCGGATAGACAACAACAACTGCACTCCATTTACTAACAAACAGATTTAAGAACATTGAGCCTCAGCACAAAAACTAGACGTTCTTATTTAAAAAAAAAGAGTGTAACTGGAGATTACTGAAGATTTTGTATGTTAATGTATGGTAGCCTACCGATGTAGAGGTCTGTACTGATTACAAACAAGCCATCAAATATTTAGGATTTTTCGTAATGATTTAGTAAAACCAAAATTCTTTCGAGAAATTTATAAGGTTAGTGTACTTATTTTTCATGCATCGTTTCCAAATCTACCAGTCACCCTTCGACAACATACAGAGCCTACAGAAGTCACGACAGTGAAAACCAGGTCAAAAACGTTACAATTTGCACTAAACGAAAAGGTTCTCAATAGATAAGGCATTTTTTAGAAATGAAGCCAGTAAAAAAGGGTTAAAAAACGTTTTACACGATATCCGTGAATGCTTTAAAAGAGAAACTATTTACTAATATTGAAAGTGAAATCTATGACGCGGAAAACTATTTACAATATTGTGGAAGATGAAAAAAGAGAATTTAAAACGCTGTTCATGTCTGGTCACGAGCACGGTACGACTCGGCAGATTCCCCCAAGAGCTGTCGTGAAACTGGCTCCAGGCGCGTACGCAGCTTTTTCGGTGGGAGGCTGGATGGTGCACTTTATAGCTTGAGTGGACCTCATGTCAGTAGCACTTAATTCCTTAAAACATCTCTCTCTGTATAATACGGAAGGTGCACTTTTTCTACCGAAAAAAGGAAACATGTTTTTGTGTACTTAAGATACGTATCGCTATACTGGCTATGGTCAATTTGTAACAGCAAATTCGGCGGAAGCTGTTCAGAGATATGGGGGGTTCGGGGTATGCTCCCCCCGGAAATTTTTAAATTAAAGTTCTCTAAAATACACATTTTGGGTATTGTCATGTTAGAGAGAATTAACGCAACAATGAACCGAAACTTACGGCGAAAATTGCTAGTGTTTAGCAGCAAATTGATATTTATTTCAGTTCAATGGATATAACATTCTAAAAGTTGGTTTTAAAAAGGGACATTCCAATTCGCGTTTGCTTTATATTGCCGACGCTATACCAAGTGCGTAGGTTAAATGTCACTCGAAATTTGCTGCAGATATTGCATGTCAGAAGATATCGCCTTACTAATGCACACACTAATTTAAAAAACGTTTGGACTTAAATGTATCAAAAACGTAAGATACAGAACGGTAAACAATGAAAACAAATGTAAAAAGCAAGGATCACTTATTCATTTATTTCCTTTCTTTTACACAACCTCGTTTCTTGGGCGTTCGGGGCATTTTTCAAACTGAACATCCAGCAAATGAGGCAGTCTGTTCCCAGGCCCACACTATTTCCCATACATTGGTCGTGGCGGGGGAGGGGGGCACACAAAAGAACACTTAAAATACCCATACCCCCTACCCTGCATAAGTTATGAACGCTCCCAAATCAGCACACGAAAATAAAGTTGATGAAACAAAACAAAACTTCTCTGCTCCAAGACAAAGTATTCCAGAAAATAGAATGAAAATAAAGGCAGACAACTATTGCTTCTTGGGTATCTGGGATTTCTCTTTTTTCATACCCCATGAAGGCCTTATTGCAGGTCTGCAAGGTATATGTAAAAAAAATAGCGCTATCAAAGATTCCTGTTCCCAGAAACCCCATCTGTTGACCTAACTCTAGGATGCACAGCTAGTTCACCCAATAGGGGCAGAAACAGGTGCAAACACCTTACCAATTTGTACTAACCTCGACAGAAAGTTACACCTATACAAGTATCACATAAATGTGGTTTTCTCCTCCAAAATGTGCAAGTTTCAGTAACTTACTATGCAAGTGTTGTTTCTATATCTCACTGGTGAAAGGAGTTTCTTCCTGTAGCCTTTGACCTAAATTTAGCACATTTTGTGCAGAAAATTGTTGCAGGTATTTATAACACCAAATAATAGAGGTGTTTGTTTGCGAATCACTAGTACACAATACAGGTTCCCTAGGAGAGGGCGAGGGTAGGGGCTAGAACCGGTAGGAGGGTTGGGGTAACCAGGAAAACAACTACTGAAAGTAGTCCACTTAAAACAGAGCGAGATAGGACATAACCAGCAGAAATTGAGTGAGTAATGCAACCACTGTATGCAGTGTGTCAATCATCATAAGGTATATAATAATATTGCAAACCATTTGCAGACAGACACCTTACACAAGAATTTGAGGGCATTCGATTCAAGGGATTTTATGTAAAAACACTGCTGGAAAAATCTTGGGACAAAAAGCTTTCACATGTGAAAAAGTCTTTTAACTGGTTATTTATTAACCTTTGTGGAGAAAGAAGGCACTAGTGCAAGAAACTACAGCCGAGAAGTTAACAACACTAAATTTTTAAAGTGTTCAAGTTGATTGAAATGGTACAACATAGTATTTTGACAGCTGGTTTAAGTTGTGTTGGCTAACAAAAGAAAAAGCAATAACAGGACCACCATCTTCATATAACCCTTGAAGCCCTATGCATGTGTTGCTAAATGGTATCCATGCTCTCCTCTAAACAACTTTGGAGAATTTCTTTTAATTTCGGATAACTTGCAGGTAGTGATTTTAAAATTCCTTTATTCTTACAAGGCATCTCATTTAATGCTGATATCGCAAATAGTAGATAGATGTTAATAAATTGGCAGCAGCTGAATAAGTTGAGAGTAACTCAAATTGCAATTTGCCATATTTAGTATTTGCCAACTGAACAGCTGCAATAATGACTTCTCTGAGACTGGTTGGACAATAAGATCACTTCATTTGTAACCATCACTTAAGAAACTGTGAAGCGAAACTGAAACTATTTCAATACCAACTACAAAGCCTCAATCAACTGATATCTCTGGTAAGCAGGCTACTGTGAACATTGTTACAATAATGGTAAAGGTCAATAGATGCTGCACTGTTACTGTGGCCGAAATATAACCATGCGAGGTCTGAGATGCAAGGCCATTCCTGGTGAAACATGTAGCCACGTTAGCCACTTTTGCAGTAAACCCGGACAACAGTGTCATAAAAAATCTTTGACTTATCACAGACAAAATTCATGAACACAAAAAATAAATCCAAAACTATCAACTGCCATTTAAACAGCAAATGTAGATCTAAAATATAAATGCAGTTTACTTGTAGTAAAAATCCCTGTTTGCTGTTAAAACTGCATCTCTGCTACACCTGGACCTATTCAAACTTGGTATAGCCTGATCCATAAGCTGCATTACTTGTGTAGCCATTGTTGCCAGGGGGAGATGGTTCCTTAGAAGAACCATAAGAATCTTTAGAGGCATTGTAAGGTCCACTGGAACTTGAGGAGTAGCTGTCACGATAGCTGTCTCGCGGAGGGTATGCTGTGCTGTAGCCATCCTTGCTTGATGAGCTGGAGGTGCCATAGCCAGAACTGTAAGGGTCACGGCTGTTCGACTGGTTTCGGTATCGAGCATTCTGATCCAACAACACTTCATTGGTTGCTTTAAGATCACCAACTTGCTTCTGGAGGTCAGCTACCTTTCTGCGCAAAGCATCATTTTCATCAACTAGGCTGTAGTAATCATGGCTGTCTCCATAGGAGTCACGGCGGCGTTTGCGGGAGTGATCATACCCTGAACCATAATACATACCTGGAGGACCAACCCTGCCAGCTCGTTCTTCTTCTTGTGAATGCCTGAACTTGCAACCGCTCCCTCGCGTGCATTTACCATTTAGAAAGTCTTTGCAGACTGGGTCATTAGGAGAGGCTCTCGTCATCTCACTTCGGGCACCACCATACCTTCCTTCTACCCTGTCATAGAGGTGTGGCGGTAGGTTGCCATTTCGCAGAAAGGATTTCTCCTCATTGTTTGTAATGTGGAGATACTTGCATGTTGCCCTTGAGCATTTGCCATTTTGAAAGTCGCGGCAAATCATTGGTGCATTTGGTGCATCAGTACCTTGCCCTGCTGGGTGATTGAACTTGCACTTGTTGCCCCTATTGCAAACGCCGCGCTGGTAGTCCCGACAAATGTTTCCCTCTAAAGGACTGTCTCCAGATGCCATATTTGCCGTGCTGTTATTATTATTATCGTTCTTGCTATCAGAATCTTGAGACATTGCAGCAAATAACTCTAAAGATCAACAGTCTGCGCAATGCAGTTTTCCAAAATGTTGTTATGCAACTGGCGCTTACCGGTTTGTGCTCGCCTTTCGCGTCCAAGAACAAAACTGATGAGACAATAAGGGCAGCTGCTTTGCAATTACTGCTTCAGAATTGCTGCAAGGCTGGCGTCTGCTATGCGAAGGCTTCTGCGGTTATGCGTGACGCAAGGCCGCTTTGGGTAGCTGCACAACACAAGAGCGCAAAAGTTCAGTTAGATAATAAACTTACAGTACCACAAATTACACTGAAGAAATACCTTGAGATTTCCACACAATCTAGGGGTTTTTCCAAACTTTTATCCAACCGCGCCAAGTATCTGTTAAGCATTTCGTTTTCTTACTTTTTTTGCTTGAAATGTGATAATTCGAGTCCAAAGCTCCCAAACGAACGCAAAAGCCAATACAACCAGGAAATAACAAAGACTGTGCAAATTTTCTTTGAACAGATAACACATGTTTATATAAAACAGTTTTGTGTACTCAAAAGTTAAGATTCAAATTGGTTTCCTAAACTTAAATTAATTTTACATGTAGCCAAAACCGAAACTGGCGGTTTCAGGTGCGTCTGAAACCACTGAATCATTAATAAACCACCGAAGACTATCGAGTATTGTGCAACACGAAATAGCGTCTGCCAAAGATACGATTTCGGCAAATGAAGACAGTAAAATACAGTCAAACTTACACAGAGACTCGCTGTCTTTACTGGTAACCTAACACTTAGGGACTCAAAAAGTGAAGGCTGTTTGCTTACGCCTCACAACAATGAATGAAATACAAGACTCGGTGATGCGTTGCTCGACAGAACAAACGACAAACGCTGCTTTCAAAAAATTGGCAGTTTAGCAAAGAAACAAGCAACAAAACGGCGCATACTTTGCCTGGTATCCTTCAGCCGCTTCGCTAGGAACCTCTGGCGTCGACAAGGAAGTTCAACTGTTCGATTTTAATCGTTAATTCACGCCCAAACTACTACACAACTCCAACAGCAGAACAAACAACAGCGTCAAAATGGCGGATCGCAGACAGAACGACCACCTCGTGGCCACGTGTGAAGCACCCGACCATGAACACAATAGAATGACTTTATTTGGAAAATATAACCAAATTTGGTATAGGCAGGTGCACGAGTTGAACAGAAACTGGCAGTTTTCCCGACTTTACCATTCTGAACACAAAAGGTTTTTTCGTGAAAAACTGAGACCAATTGTTTTCCTTGCCTGCTTTGAAATAAAATAAACTGCGAGATCCTCTTCTTCAAAAGCAGAAATTTCTTTTGTTTTTCTGTCATTATGTCTCAGCAGGTGGTGTTTTGTTACGCTACAGCAACACAAGGAAAGGGGATGCTGGTGAAGTTATTAACCGACTCGGTTTTGACTGCCTTTTGGTCCGTTCTCTGTGGTCTCTAGAACTCATCGACGTTGCTAATGCCAGGGACCGTGGAACTACTTTGGAAGGGGACGGGGTGGGATGAGGGCTGACTAATGACTCAGATCTGGGATTGGGAGGGGGGGGGGGGCTGAAAACAAAAGGCCTTTTCTTAGTAACTCTTTATATTTTTCAAAAAAAGTGGGAAGCTCGGCAGCAAAGCCGCTCCACGGCTCTTCCGCTACGCCGGCCCTGAATATTTTAGTTTAAAACTTTAATAGAACAAAACTGATTGTTGTCAGAACAAGATTGAAAGCTAACTAGTTTTAATTTTCGAATCAGAGCAGATGTTAAATACCAGCATGTGCCAATCAGATATCCCTTTAAAATAGCAACCATTCTTTATTTGACCCTTTGTGAACAAAATAAATTAAGGTACTGGACATCCAAAAAAACATATCAGGGCTTGTCGAAGTCTGGTTGACCCTGAAATTGCAGGTGCATTTTTGTGGCAGTCATTACCCTTCAATAATAATAAATAAATGAACATAAAAATAAATAAAATGAACAAAAAACAAAACAAGTTTAAATAAATAAACAAATAAGTGAGTAAGTAAATAAAAAAAGGGTTAGTAAGTAATTAAAAACCAAACAAATAAATTAACAAACAAAATAAATAATAAAAGTGAAGTAAATTAATAAATAAATGGACAAACAAACAAACAAATAAACAAAAAAAAGAAACAAACAAGCAAAGCAAATTAAACAAAATCTGAATGCAGGGCTATTACAACAACATCATTTTTGGGCAGGTTTAATCAATTAATGGCAATATTTCGAGTAGCCGTGCTGGAGTGAGCAGTGAAATTAGTTTTCTCACAATACCGTACGATATCAAGATTGACATACTTGCTACAAAAAAGACACTGATAGTTTTTTCTGTTCATTGTATTTACTGACCCTCAATACTGACAATAATACAATAAATCAATTACATAGCTTCGGCGGAACTAGCGCTGTTTTTTGTCCTCGCCCCACAATTCGCGCGCTCTCTCGACGATCTCCTTGAGGAAAAGAGCAGACTACTCGCAGTCTAGACGGAACTAGTTTTTCAGCTCTCTGAAGATTGTGTGTAAAATGAAAAGTTTTTTTTCCAATTGTACATTGTTAAATAATTATAGTGGACAAAATAAACATTTCCCTGTTTTTCAGCTATTAGTAGTAATAATGATAACAGTAGTAACATTAATAACGATATTAATAATAAGAAAATAGTAACAACGCTAATAATAATAATTATAGTAAAATAATAACAATAACAATAATAGTTATAATAATAACGTTGATGAACATAACTTTTCTTTCAGCTATAAAATACTGAACTAGTTTCCGTAGGCGTGGTAAAACTCAAACTAACAGGCTACCTGACCCCATACCATTATTTACCCGAATACACAATTTCTCAGCCGTTTACAATTACAGATTGTAGTTTTAAAATTAATCAAATGTATACCCTTTTCAGTGAATCGAAAACATGCCTTAAGTACAGCAAGTTTAAATGAAAAATCAAAAGTTTTAAAGATACTGTACCTGTTTATATTTGATAAAGTAATCTGTAAATTTACACGACGTGCAGAAAATAAAAAAAAATTTTAGTTTAGAAACATGGTTTAGAACTGAAATGGTATGTAACTATATTGCAGTGCATTGCAGAACAATTGTTTGTGTTTTTCCTGAATCATAAACTGGTCTAGGATCCTAGCAAAACACTTCTCTAGTGCACTCACAACAAAAACAAAAACTAATATTTAACAAATGACTTCACCATTAAAATGTGAAGGAATAAACACTGTAAATAGCTAAGGTTAAATGTTCTTGTTTTGCCTTAAAATTAGTATCTTGGGGAATTACGTGAAAGAGGTCCTGGCCGGTTTGGGTTACCCAAACTATCCCTTCTTTTTTAGCGTACCCCCCAAAAGTCCAACGCAAACAAACAAATTCCGCTTATATTGTTGTTGATTTGAACTGATGAAAGTTTTGGTACCTACCAAATCCCTGTGTTTTTTTTACAAGTTCGCTACTCATAAAAACCACGGCGTCTTTCATATACCTGTTTTCAAACCGTTCCTTTCTGAAGAGTGTTTTCGAACTGATCCGTTTTCTCTGATCGTTTTCGGCGATGTAATTTAGACGGTAGCCATATCCCTAAATCCCGAACAAAACAGTATCGTTTTGAAAACGGTGTGGTGAGGACAGGGTCTATAACACTCTTCCCCAAACCTCGTCAAAATTTTTGTAAAAATCACAAATCACACAAGGGAAGCTAACTTTATACTTTAAAAATGGGAAAAATTGGACTCCAATGAAAGCATTGAATCATTTAGTTTTATTAACACTAAAGTCAGCTCATTCAAGTTACAGTAAAATGGCCCTCGGAAAAAGAATTCTTTCAGCCGGCCGGTATCTCGAAAATTTTCGCGGCAATTTTTCCTCTCTCTTTCTTTTCATGAATAACTGCACTTGATTGGTGGAAATAGGTCACGTGGACACTCACCATGTGAGGACGCTCCAAAAAGATAACATGGCGGACGAGTGTGGTTTTAGCGTATTGGAGAACTTCGATTTGCAGCACAAAAACAACAATATTTTGCCAGCCACTGAGTCAAAAGAAAAATCCGATAAACAGACTAAAGACGAGTTATTCGCAAATGCAATCGATTTATCTGATAAAGTAGAAAAACTTACCAAACTAAATGGTTTCTCGAAGCCGTTAACACCGCCGTCAACTTCTCCTGTTCGGGCTGTTTTGCGCTCAGTTGTGGATAAGAAACAAGCTGTTCAGAATTTGGAAATAAATAAACAGCTTACTGATGAGGAATGGTAAGTGAAAATGGCAACATTAAGCTATAAAGCCCGATATTTTTTCAGGGTAAATCAGAGAAGTGTCATCGCTAATGGCCTGCCAAAGGAAATAGTTGGTAACACTAGCTCGTTGTATCAGTGCTTATGACCACTGTTCTCTTGTTACAGCAAAACTACAACTGCAGCTTGTGATACAAGGGAAGCTAAAGAAGAGCCGACAGTTGCTTGCAAATGGATGGATTGTAAAGTGAAGTTGCACCATGCCAGAGAACTGTCTGAACATGTTCGTCACTGTCATGTGGAACCTATGGCATCGCAAGATGTTTTTGTCTGTTTGTGGGAGGGCTGTAAAGTTTTTAACAAAGCCAGTTGCTCACATTCATGGTTATCTAAACATATAAACACTCACACAGGCGATAAACCCTTCAAGTGTATGATTAGTGGATGTTCTTTGTCCTTCTCGTCGCAAGAGGGTCTCGCACGGCACGTGCCAACTCATTTTAACGAACCCAAACCACCGAAAAGACAACAAAAGGACAATGAGACATCACCAAAGAAGGTTTTCAAGAAACGGCGTTTGAAGTTTATACGACCAAGACGAGCTCCTGAACCAGGTAAGAAACAGAAGCGGAAAATGAAAAAGTTTTGGGATTCAAAATGGTTTCCCCGCTCCGATCGTTGTTATTACCTTTTGCTTTGCGTGACCTTACCAGAAAAGGAATTTTCGCATGTCAGTTTTTTCACATCATAGAGTTTTATGCACAATTTTTCAGATTTTTCTTCCGCCCTCACCGTGCGTTGTGATACTCTTAAGTATTTAACACTTGACAAAGTAATGCGTTTTATCCCTTGGTTTGCCAGGGGCAGAGTCACGCTGTGTGCATTGACTTGGTTTTGTTTCTGAACGTTCTCAGAATGGTTTTTCTCCTTTGTTGCGGAAACCACTTTAGTGTATACAGGTATCTTGTGGCTGGACGGTGGAAGCTGTCAGCTGAAACAAGTTACCTCTATAGCAACCAGTTTGTGCCATGCAGTAATTTGGGAAAATGACAGCTAATAATCATAAAAATTTAATACTTATAAGAAAAAAGTAATTGCTATTTGATGCAACATTTCTTTTGAAACATTTTTTGTTTATGAAACAGAAGGGCGGATGGTTCTAATTTTTTTTTTTAAATTTCTTAACTTTTTAAATTTTATCTCCTTGAAATATTATGTTATATTTTTCATACTTATAATTTATACTTATCATTTTTATACTGATGTGATGCTGTAAAGTTTTATCAGTGAAAGTAGAAGTAGAAGTATGTGAAATGCCTGTACTGCTTTTAGAGGACATTTTCAGATGAACCTTCGCAAACCTGGTTGAAAATCTAAGCTTATCAGAGGAGCTTAACAATTTTTGCATGATGTTATTTCTGTGTTCATGAGAAAGGTTTGGCCCAACGAGAATTTGTCCAGGTAGTTCAACTTGTTGAGAGTTTCAGGGCAAGGTGTTGCCACGTACTTCAAGACTATACTATCGCTGTCATTACTGAGAACAGAGAAAAAAAAAGAGAATTTTGAAATAGTTTCAATTTCTGAAATTCCTTTTAATATGTTGGAAGCATGGAAAACGATAAAAAATCTGTTGCACTTTCTCAAGTATTTTTATGACAAAATTTAATTTACAGGAAGAACTAATCTTGAGTTTTAAAAAACATGCCTATATAAAAACACATCAGAGTGTCAAATGAAATATACTTGTAGCTCCTCTGGAACTATGCTTAAATGTTCTCATACTAGTTGTTCAGTATCACTATCACTGGAAAGAAAGGCTGGTTTGCTGCTGATGTAAGAAGAAGAACTGGATCCCCTGTCCGACAAATCTTCATCTTCTGAATTGTTTCGGATGCTTTCAGCCCCTTTTTGGAACAGAAGCCAGAGAATTACTTTTGGCTCGTTTTACTGGCAATCCCCCCACTTTCAATCCTTCATTATGCTGGACACCAATCTAAACTGGAAATCTCACATACATTACATCTCTAAAAAAATCAAGAGAAGCATAGGCATTCTTTCGAAGATTCGATACCATGTCAACCTTGGTGTTCTCACCAGTCTATATTATGCCCTGATATATCCTTTTCTCATTTATGGAATAGTAATATGGGGTAACACTCACCCTACAAATATACAACCTCTGTACATATTACAAAAGCGTTCCATTCGAATAATAACATTCTCTAAATTCGATGATCATTCCAGTCCACTTTTCAAACAAA
>JAOBRG010350498.1:0-13499 GCA_027574985.1 Umimayanthus nakama | reverse complement strand
TGTCCCCATCCTCTCGTTGTCTTCTCTCGTTGTACCCACTGAAGTCTGGTATAAACTTCATCAATATGGATGGTATCCTCGGGGTCCCAGGGTTTGATGTTCACCTGAGACATGGCACCAAGGTACTGCTGGGCAAGTCGTTCACGGTAGACTTCCATAATACTGAACTCTGCAGAGACACAATCATCATGGGTGTCAAAATAGAAGTACATTGTACTGCAGTTTACTTGAACGATCACCACGTTGCTTATTACATGTATCCCTCTCTTTTAAATGCCCTTCTCCTCCCTAACCATCCCTTCTAGGAAGGGGTTGGTACCCCTCTGCTTAGTTCTGTCAGGCATTTAATATAAGCTTCCTCAAGTTAACTAATCAACAATTCAATTAGTTCCAGTGACATACATATCTTTGCACAGTTCAATATTTTAACTTAAACTGTAGTTATACTCCAAGTAGTTGTTTTGGCAAGAAGGAATAGTATTTAAATACTTGCAATAATTTATTGTCTCTGTGTTAGTGTAACTGGCTTGGTTACCGTACATATATATTTGTGTACAAGTCAACCCGTTGTATAAATCAAAGTTCACTTTTGAAGCGAAAATTCATTCATTTTTAAGAAACCATGAGCTTCAAATTTGTTTCTAGATTAGACAAAAAAATAAGTTGCTGCAGTAAACAAAAAAAAGGATTGTTGATTAAGCCATTTTATTTACTCTAAGCAATAAAGAACTATTTGACGAGTCAGTGAATAAATACAGACAACGGTCTTTGAGGAAAAAAGGAATTTATTTACAAAAAAATTAGAGAACAATGATTTTATAAAACACTGCAGTAGGGTTGTTGTTGTAGAGATAAGACAAAAAGTAAGTGTTATAAAAAAAGGTTGAATTTTTGTAATTTAAGATTTTGGATTAACTCTATACTGTACTGTAGATAACTCAATAAAAATAGCTGTAAACCACTTCTTTGAATCTTAAATGTAAACAAAGCCACATTTTTTTATGAAAACAACGTTTTCCAATTGATCAAAGGACCATTTCTCCCTTTGCAATACAGTGTAGTTTCAGCACCAGTCCCTACACGTTTTTATGTTACTTAGTTAAATTTGTGAACTTCGTGGAATAAACGGTACATCGCAAGAACTCAAAAATAGTACAACCATGTACTCCCGCAACCTTTAATTAGATTGCAGTAAAAAGCCCGCACCACTCTATTACTTGCAGTTGGACCCTCTCTTTGGCAAACATTGGGCAATTTCAAGACAACAAAAAGAATATTTGAAAAATGAATAATTAACAATTAAAACTTTAAATATAGATTTGAAGCTATGAGTCAGTAAGTTCTAGCAAGACAGATTAGATTAGTGTATATTATGATAGATTCGAATGACCTTAATCCCGCTTTTTATACTTAACTTCTGACAAAACATTAACGATTACATAAAGTAGACCCATGGTTGAATACACATTTTAACTGACATTACACTAGCTGAATACTGACCTTGGTAATAAAAGATGAAAGACCAAAGCTGTCATTTTTGTCTGATACTGTACGTGAACTTTTCAATTTAATCAATTTCAGGATTTCAGGATTTTATCCAACTGTTTATAATTTTTACACATTTTATAGATTTTGTCTGACTCTGTGCGATCGTATGAGCGATCGGACATTTGCTCGAGACATTTTGATCCAAGCAACCATGTGTCATTGTGTCTAACCGTGTGATACCATGTTCAACGGTGTGCAACCGTGCTCAGCTGCCAGTTTTATGGCCTATATGTACCGTGTTGTACAGTGTACATGGAACAAGTCACAGTGTTGATTGTTGACTTTAACCTTGCAACTTTCAGTTCATGTTAATAATGCTAATATCTCAAATCTATTTAATTGCACACTCAGTCATATCTCCAATTAAATCACCAAAGTAAATTGCCAGTGGGATGCCTTTGAAACAAATTAAAAATTATGCCATTTTAATTACCTGGATTGGACAGTAGCTCTTGTTCCTCATCATCAGCATGTAGAGGTTCTTTTATATGCAGCAGAAAACAACAGAACTCAAAGTTGTTCAATCGCCGTTGACTTGAACAACATTTTATAAGTACTTGCATCAACTCCACCACAGATGAAATTACAATAGCTGCACTGAAAGCTGAGCTAACATAATTAAGAATTGCATTTTGTTTATAGAAATCATCTTTGCAGTAAACTGGAGTCTTCAAATGGCACTTGTAGGATGGTGGAAAGCTTCTTGATCTTAAAGTCCATTGTAATCCTATAAACACAGCCAAGGTGAGAATTCTCAGAGTGACTTGTATTACAAAGCAGGCAAACACAGAAAAACTAGCTTCCATTTCACTTTTGATAAGTGGCGGCATAATGCTAAGGTCTGTTTTGTACTCTCTGAGTGCCGTCACATGTCGCAATGCAAATATTGTGTACATAACCATCACAAGAAGAAGAAACAGATATAATGCAACAAAGACCACTGGAGGGAATCTATCCACATAATCCTGGCCATGTCTGTCAAAACACTCTGCTTCCAAGAAATCTTTATTTGCCTCTGTTGTGTTACACTTGAAGTATCTCCTGCTATCTCCATGCTTTTCAACATACCATCCTGAAATTCCAAGGCTTATGACTAACAAAATGCATGTAATTTTTCCAAAGTTGGTTGCAGTACAAGAGTCATAAAAGTCTTTTACTTTTTCCCATTCCATGCCGCAATGCGGTTGTTTCTCAGACAACAAGTTATAACCTTTCCAGTGCAATGCCTGGCCTCAATACTACAGTACATGATACATGAGCTATGTGTTGGCTCAGCCTACAGAACTCTTCCCCGTCAGTGGCAACACTTCAATGACAGTTCCCTGAATCTTGCCGTTAACGTACAGGAGCTGAGGCACTTCACAGCTGGTACAAGATCATCTCGTTCTCGATGATATAACTGTAGTAAACATAATGAAACCACATTAAATACTTGCCTGAAAAAAATTCAGTCCTCAAAAGGATTCAAACCTAATTCATGAACTCTACAATGACTCGATTAAGCTATTCATGACCAGTAGGCAGGTCATATTTGCTTGTGAACAGTTTCAGGGCTGATGATAATACCATGGAAGAGGATTGAGACCCATGACCTCTGCAACGATGGGGCAGATGATCATATCTTACATCCATAACTTAGTTGTACACTTAATTGCCATCAGTTGTTTTTGTTTTTGAGTGTATTTGAAAACGTTGTTGATCGACTTGAATCCAGACCTAAATTGAAGAGCTGTCAGTGACGCGTTGTCAGTGAATCTTGAGTTCTCAGTGAAGAGTTGTTAATGAAGAGTTGTTGGTAAGAGTTGTCATTGAAGGGTTGTCAGTAAAGAATTGTCAGTGAAGAGTTGTTGGTGATGAGTTATCAGTGAAGAGTTGTCAGTTAGGGGTGGTCATTGAAGAGTTGTTAGTGAAGAAATGTCGGTGAAGAATTGTTGGTGAAAAGTTGTCATTGAAGAGTTGTCACTGAAGAGATGTCACTGAAGAGTTTTCAGTGAAGAGTTCTCAGTGAAGAGTTGCCATTGAGGATTTGTCAGTGAAGAGTTTTCAGTGAAGAGCTGTTGATGAAGAGTTGCTGGTGAAGAGCTGTCGAAAAAGAGTTGTAAATTGGGCTCCAGACTATACAATTTACAGTACATATGTAGACTTATTTTGCTTTTTCTACATCTGGAGTATTGAGTCCCAGTACCATACTCACCATAAATTTTATATAATAAGGCCAGACTTTTTATATTCCTTGGTTTAGGTCCATTTTTTTTCAAAGATCAGATGTTGCGGGTCAGAATAAAAACAAAAAAAAGGTCTCAAAACAAAGGTACAACATGAAGTAATGACATGAGATTTATTAAGTTTACAAAAATGTATCTTACAGTCCTTGGTGCTTGAACCTGGACCATGTCAAGGCCTCATTTTCCCTAATAAAAGTATTTCAATTGTATAGCGTATTTGCCCATGAAAAATGTGCACCTGTGTGTATTGCGCATCCTGATTTTGAAGCCCGTTTCCAGAAGCCAGATCTTGAAAAGTGTTTTGACAAAGTGATTCTTCACTACAAATAATTTTCTGTCCAGAATACAGCAGTTGTCTCAAATCTAGCTCCATCAACATGAAGTTCAATTGGAAGATCTGATGCAAACTATTTAAAGTTCTACAGGTCTGCTCGGTGATACATTTTAAAAGTTTTATGATGTTTTCTTCGTTTTCTTTTGCTGTGTTTGAACACAATCCATTACAGTGTAGTAGTGCAATGCCTGTAACATAATATTTTGAACAAGGAGACCGTGAACAAACTAGACACTTGTTATCCACGTGACAAGATTCAATATCACTTCAAGATGGCGGAGAATATTTGCACAATCTTTTCTTTTCCAAATCTTTTCACGTTTGTGAAAAAGCCAGAAGATAAATGAGCAGATCATACTTTTCCAAAAAATAAAGGAAAAGTCTTCATGAAATCATTTTGTCATCAAAATAGTCATGAAAACACAACAGATTTTCAACAGTCATCATGAAAACATGAATCATTGGATGTCACTGATGGCAGAACAGGTGTAGATGGGTAAAGGACTTTTAAGAAAGTCTAGGACATGGACTGAAGTGATGCAAAAGATGGACAGACAAATTTGCTGCAGTTGTGCATAAAACAAAATTTTTAAAAAATCCAACATGGTGGTCCAGATGGCAGACATGCTGTGAAATGACAGTTGCCATAGCAACAGTTCTTAATTTGAACTCGATTGTTGCTATGGAAAGTAATAAGCTAACCCAAAGCTGTTTGCATGCCAAAGCTTGATCTTTTAAATGTGCAACCAAAAAATTGGGAAAATCTTAGGGGGTTTAATTCCCCCCCCCCTCCCCCAAGGTCTTGGATTAACTTGTTACAGTAAATAGCTTGGTCGTCTGAAGTTAAACTGCCTTCAAAAACATACATAATTGTCTCAAGTATTGTATCAAATAGAAATGGAAGTCAAAGCTTAATTTGAAAAAATTCAGAAGCAGTTTTTATTGCATCATATCAGTGAGCAGTGTTCCCCTCCAGAACAAATTTTTTGTCACAATGTATCTCCACTTACACATGATGGCCAGTATTTGTTTTTAACTTAGCACATTGCCCCTCATCTTAATTGAAACTTTGCAAGATGTAATAATTAATGGTTTAAAATTCTATATTTTATAAAAACTTTTTGATCTAAAAATGTTACGGAGGGGAAAATGGCATTTTGCAGCAACCTCAAGCACTGTTGAAATTAGAATCCAACAAAAGGTTCTCATTTTTGGAAACTTGGAATAAGTTTATTTTTGTCCATATAGCTCAGTTGTGTTTGTTTCATTTTACTATGGCTTCAAGACAAGTCAACCACTTTCCCCACCCTAACACCTGTTTTTACTATAATTCAAAATAATTATAATTTATGCAGATGCATGCATGTATACCGTAATAAACTTCCATAAATTTTATAAAAAAGTTAAATTTTTATTTTACTTTTAATGTAGATGATTTAAGTTAAGGTATGATAAACTTTTTACTAATCATATTTTTGTCCAAAATACCATGGAATGACCCTTCACTAAAATCAATTTGTAATCAGATTTATTTATTAATTAATTATGTAATGACTGATTAACCAACACTGTCTAATATAACAACGTTTGGCTTTCACTGAGAAATTTTTGGAAAACTGTTTTATTGATGAAGTGAAACAATGTGTTTGAAAAACAAAGTTTGTTCACCAAGATTGTGCTATAAATAAAAATAAATGTAAATAATAAAGTGAAACTGGTGTATTTATGCTTCACCTTGATAATTTGAACCCTGCTCATTCAAAAACTAATAGTTTTTGTTTCCCTTGAGTACAGTATATCCCCATGCTTTAAATAAAAACTGTTTTATTAAAATCAATTTGTAATCAGATCTATAATAATTACGTTTTGACTGATTAACCAACAGACTGTCTAGTTTAATAACATTTGGCTTTCACTGAGAAATTTTTGGAAAACAGTTTTATTTACGAAGCGAAACAACATGTTTTAAAAACAAAGTTTGTTCACCAACATTGTGCTAATATAAATGAAAATAAAAAAGTGAAACTGATGTATTTATGCTTCACCTTGATAATTCGAACCCTGCTTGTTCAAAAACTAATATTTTTTGTTTCCCATGAGACTTCAATTTATCGGATTCAATTGGGCATGTACAGTATATCCCCAGGGGGATATACTTCCTAGTAAAAGGCTACTGGGTATGTGCTGCTGGATTGGGGCTGCATTTTCACAACTCAGTTGACTGCAGTTGGGTCACATTTTTAGTTACTACTGACAGTAGTGGTATAAAGAAACATGGACAAAGTTTGTTGAACTTCATTGAAACTTCACTGAAAAAAAAATGAACATCTTGAAAGTTCAACATTCTTAACACTTCAGTCGAACTTTCACCTGAATATTATTCTTTAATAAATTTATAAAAAAAATTATAACAGACTCCAGGCTGTTATCAAAACTTCTATTTTTGTTTACTTTGTCAACATTCATGTGTCGCAATGAAGTCTTTGTTTTCTATTTCAGAACATGCAAAAGTTAGAAGTTTACACAAATTTGATACAGGAAGTGAATTTAGTCACGCTCGTGTTGTTGAAATTTAACTAATGCATGTGTTCCTTTACTTGTTGTCATGGATTTCTAAGCTCCAGCAAGTTTGTGAGAACTTCATAACTCAAAAAGTTTACAAAAGAAAATGATTTTCAAACTAAGAAATAAATAAATTCATGTAAACCTGGACTTGTGTATGCTTGTATCATCCAACCACTTTTGAGTTTGTCGCCGATTGATCAACCGATCAATTGATCCGAATCTGTTAATCTGACTAGAAAGATAGTTTGACTATTTACCAGGGTTTTCACTCAGTCCGAGTTGTATCATCAGTTGAACCAAGAAAGTTTGTCAAAGGTTTTCATGGTTTTAGCAAAAATTGTGCCACAGAAAAATGAAGATATCAAAACGAGGATCTGCTATTAGATACTAGTCTACTTTGTCAACTGATTCCCCAATATTTATAGAATGATGCATCATCAGCTTGCATTAGCTTAGCTTTGGTTTTGTGCGTTTATCCCTTCTCCAGTCCATCCTTCCTCACTACACTATGTGTAGTGTTTGCTAATACAGAGAAATGTTTGAAAAAGATAACCTGATGAGTACTGCAAATATTCGATCATTTTTATCAGCAAAAACATGTCACATCATAGCCTTGTAAATGAAACTCGTCTCGTTGCCTCGATGTCTGGCAGTGAGCAGCATTTGTACAATGTATGAGATTGCACTTCATTGGTTAAACCTAAAGAAATAGATCTCATTTGTTCAATGTGGTTTTGCGGGCTTAGATTTTGATGAGGTTTTGTCATGTTTTAAATAAAAGATTAATGGTAACTTCTGTTGCATGAATTAAATAACAGGATCAATAAAAATTTAAGTAATTCTCACATTTTGTTTTATAGAACTTCAGTTGACAAACTATTGGCATTTGCATTCATAGGAGATTTCAGCATTTGGCATTCTTTTATACCACTACAGTAGATTGGGGTCACACATTTTCAGGATTTCTTGGATAAGAAAATTCTGGCAACAAGGAATTTAAAAAGAGGAAGATTCCCCATTAAAACATGGTTCCTGCTGTTGTTTTAATGTTTAACAGTTGGCTCACTTTGAATTCTGTTCTTGAAATCTCAATGACATTAATTTTACCCAAAAGTGACCAAGATGGGGCCTATTCATGTAGTTGGCCACAGTTGGTGGGAATATTTCTGAGAAGATAGTGGCACATACCAAGCAAAACATGACAAGACTTAGTATCTCCCCTAGGATGTATACATGATAATAAGTGTATTGGTGTTGTATAGTTAATGAATATTTTTCAACAGATATATTATATTTGACTTGGGCTGAGTAGGCACAGTTCGAAAATCAAGACTGAGTGACAGGTGTAATGTTCATCACCACATGCATTGTGGTAAGGGAAATACAAGTTGTCACAAACTACTAAATAGGCTAGATTGCAGAATACCCCAAACTCGAGTTAACTTAATTTAATTAATTACTGTGCTTTTCTCTTTCTGTAGAAAAATGTGAGTAGTAGATTCAAGAACACTATAGTGTGTGTGGGGGGAGGGGAAGGGGCAGATTTTGCAACTGAAGAGCTCGGTGCAAAAATGGCCTAAGAGACAATTTTTTTGCGACTTTATAAAATACTAGGAAATTTTGGGTTTTTTGCACAGTTGTACAGTATCTTCTAGGCTAATGGTACATTTTTTAAAAAAATACCCATCCAGCAAGGGTAAAAACTTACAGATTGAAGTGATTTTACCCCCCGCAGAGATTATATTAAGGATTCTCGGCATTTTTGGAAGCTTTTCTTTCCCGGTCAAAACTAATCTAAATCGGTGTTCTTTGGGCAGAAATTCTATTTGTATTGCAAGAATAATGTATTGGCTACCAAACATGAGTCCTTTGGTCGCTGTAGCATACCAGGAAGGTAGATAATTTTGAGGTTTTGTGAAGGGTGGTCCAAAATCGTCACTTAAGGCCTGGCTAAACTGGGATACATGTATCCTGAATGTTTCTTTGTTTAGCCACCACGGAAACATTGTAGCGCGTGACAAAATTTGTAGCCGAGACACAAAAAATGTTTCTGGGAAACATCAGAAACATTTCTTGTATCCCTACATGTCGCTCGATTGTAGCTTGCATGTTTAGCCACCCCTGGACACATGCTGACGACATTTTCGGCTACAATGTAGCGTGCTACATGTATCCTAGTTTAGCCAGGCCTTTAGTCCGTTTTTGCACCGAGCTCTTCGATTGCTTCACTAAATTATTAGATTTAAACAACATTGATGCAGGTAAATATGAAAATGAATAACTGTTGAAAGCACTCGACCACACAAGGAAAGACGATTCAATATTGACCAGCAACGCACTCGGCATTAACTAGAAACACTTCACAAATCAAACCGAGTTTGTCGTGTGCAGAGGAAGTGGCCAAGTTTTATAATATATCTCGATACACTTGCAGTCTTACCTTTATCCGACAAACTTATCTTGCCCCAATTTTTGCACAAACAAACATCATGTATTCCAGACTCCTCTTCACAATGCTTTGATTTAGCAAACAATCGCCAACACCTACCTTCAATGGTTACTTAGTAGCATGCACGGAATTCATGCAGGGTGGGGACACTGTCGGCCGGAGGGACTGGGTCTAGTTTGGAACACGAGCGTTGGGGGGGGGCTGCTGTGGAATCCCACATTATCGGTCTATATCATAATGCAGTTTTGTAAAATTACTCGAAATAAGCGCAGCCCTCGAACAAGCTCTACACTTTGATTCCACTAAAAATAAAAACAAAAATATAAATGCATCACTTCACTGAAACCACTGCCGTCGGGACAGGCCGGGGAATTACTGTGGTCAAGTCGGGGACCTAAACGTGCATGACAGCAGGTTTCACTGGGGATGTGGGGATTTGAGGCGTCTTTGCGCGGCAATATATCTATAGAGAAAAGATGTGACCTTTATATCTATAAACAACGAGGCTCAAATTTGCCCCGAAAAAGATAACAAGCAAAGGAAAATTGAGGCTCGGCTTCAAATGCAAATGTACTAGTAACTGAAAGTTTTTATGGAAAAACACAACACATCACTTCATGACATGTGGCGTTTCATTGCAGGTCGTTCTGCAGTTAGAAACAGTACCGAGTATGCAGAGAAGAAAATCAAATCTGTGCTGTATTTTGACTGTGCCGAAGTGTACAAATGACATGATGGAAACAAGACAATTTTAAGAACAATTTCAGCTGAGACCCAATTTGTGCCAAAACTTAAGAACAACGAGCCTCGACCAAAATTTATTGGTTCTTTTGAAAAAAATAAGCGTGTACAGGTATATAGAATAATTTTAATAATACGACTGTGACAGGACACGGTTATTTCTCATTTTTACTGTATTTTTTAAAACTTAGTTTAAGACAGGGCCTCGAAATTTTTTAAGAAACTCTGACGGGTGTAAGTTCTTGCATTTTGGGGCTCAAACTTCCACAATTTCAGTCTGAAGGCTCTTAATTCATCAAGGTTCTTTACGCGGGTGATTACTAAAAGCCATAAGAGAGCGATGAAGGAGACGAGCTGTTCCATTTTCTGCTTGCAGGTATGTGAAAACTTCCACACGTTACGTACAGAATGATAATGTATTTTCATAATAAAAAATGCTTTACGCAAAAGTAACCGAATTTAAGCAAATCTCAGTTGAAAAAAAACAATAACCAGTTTTTCAAGTTTCTAAAACAGCCAAAACTACCACTAACATTAGTTAAATTGATCTTTCTTTCTTCTTGTCTTCCTTTTCAATACCGACACATCGTTCCTGACTTGCAGCACGACACCAGCTTCTTGAACATTACAAATTCCTTCTTGTATGATTCTGCATGTTTCAAGTTTCTTCCTTTACGTTACAAGTTTTTTTTCTTGTACGTTACAAGTTTCTTCTTGTACGTTTCAAGTTTCTTGATGTACGTTACAAGTTTCTTCCTTAACGTTACAAGTTTCTTCCTTTACGTTAAAAGTTTCTTCATGTAAGTTACAAAGTTTATTCCTTCACGCTACAAGTTTCTTCATGTACGTTACAAGTTTCTCCTTGTACGTTACAAGTTTCTTCGTGTACGTTACAAGTTTCTTCCTGTACGTTTCAAGTTTCTTGATGTACGTTACAAAGTTTATTCCTTCACGCTACAAGTTTCTTCATGCCCTTACAAGTTTCTCTTTGTACGTTACAAGTTTCTTCGTGTACGTTACAAGTTTCCTGTTGTATGTTACAAGTTTCTTCTTGTAGGTTACAAGTTCTTCTTATACGTTTCAAGCTTCTTCCATTACGTTAAAAATTCTTCATTCACGTTTCAAGTTTCTTCTCATACGTAAAAATGTCTTCCTTTTCATTACAAATTCTTTATTCGCGTTTCAAGTTTCTTCTTGTACGCTACAAGTTTCTTTCTTTACTTTACAAATTCTTCATTCACGTTTCAAGTTTCTTCTTGCACGCTACAAGTCTGTTCCTTTAAGTTACAGGTTTCTTCATTTACGTTAGAAGTTTCTTCTTGTACGTTGGCGAAGAGTAGGAACGTTCCTGCACAGTTAACTTGCAAACAGAGAGTGTCTATGGATTCCCATTTTTAAAAAGACAAATTCAAGTTCGCTTCTTGGTTAAGCCAAGGCGCTTCCCTGTCTAACCAACGAATGTATTCTGCCACAACAGTTTGCAGTTATTCCGGAAGCTGAGTGGTTAACTGAAGATGGCCAATCCTGAGGCCCCGCACAGACGTCTGTGATATCAGTTCAGTTGGTGAACGGTAGGGTGTAACATTGTGCTATCGCAAGCTTGTTAGTCCAACAACAAAGAGGAACAGTCCAAGAGAAACGTAGACCTCAGTGGTCATTTTCCATCCTTTCTCACTTGTAGCTTTTACCTGAAGAACAAAGAAAAACATAAACAACTACAACAGTCTGTCGCCAAATGATGCTTCATCAGCACTGGTATCTTGTAGATGTAACTTTGCAGCTCGTTGGCACTGGGTAACTCAACTTAAATACGCGAGTTTTCTTGTAAGTGAGAATACTTCTCAGAACTTGCGTTGCTACAGGTTTACCACTTCTTTGTGAACAAAGAAAACACCAAATGCTTCCTCAACAATATCAAGATCACTTAGAAATAACTTTTTTCGTTTCACTTTGGCTATAACATACCGTCGTTTTGTCTGTAAACATGAAAAGGGTAAGCAGGTGAACAATTACATGTAGAAAAGGCAGAGAAATTATAAAAAAACTGTAAATTGTCACTGGTACGTCAGATTCAGTTGATCACAAACATCAAATGTCAAGCGATAACAAAATTTCAGGAGTTTTTCAGGGTAGAAAAAATATTTTGCCAGGACCCAACCCCAAATTCTCTTTCGGCAAAAACAAAACGATATCAAGTATTATTATCAAGTATTATTATTATTATTATTATTAAGTAATTTCAATATCAATTTCTGCCACAATAGTAACAACTGGTATATTAATGCCTTGTCTCTTTTTATTTGTAACAACTCAATGCAATTTTCAGTTCACGAAGACCTGAAGTTGAGTCCACATTAAATTCCTGAAATTGAGTCTACATAAAATGGAAAAAGTACAATCGTAAGTCAGATGCTTCTGCAGGTTTTGGTTTGTTTATAAAACTGTTGAAAAACTTTCAACAAAATTCCAGGAGTTTTCCAGGAGTACAGGGAAATTATCTGCTTTTCCAGGTTTTTTCAAGGGCCCTGGAAGAAAGTTTCAAAATTTCAGGAGTTTTCCAGGAATTCCAGGAGTAGCGGGAACCATGTTTAAAAAATTTAAAACCGCGTTAGTTACATCCTATCACAATTTTGGCCACATTATTGGGATCCTTCTTTAATTTCCAATGATACGGTGCATTTTAAGATACTTGTGATCGTTAACTCCTTCAAGGACCCGCAGCAACTCACCTTGGTTTGTTCTGCGTTGCTAGGAAACTGTTCAGAATAGCTTCGAGCCAGCGGTTTCTCCTTAGCTTTCTGGTGACTGAGTGAACTAGAAGAATCACTGGAGATGGAAGGAAAGCTGGAGATTAGTTTGTACTTAAAGAGGATATAGTTCATCTTACTTTTATCAACGAATTCACGAAAACCTTTACAGAAATAGTTAGCTCTTGCAGATAGTTTACAGGTGTTCCAAGAAATACTGAAACAATAACAAATTAAAATCATAGGTATTTAAAATTCCGAATTGACTAGGTAGTAGAAGCAATCCAGTTGGACATGGGGGAAATTACATGGCAAGCTCCCTTCAGAGGAGAAACTAGGCTTGAACTCTGGATCCTGAGTCTCAGCACGAGGCAACTGAGTCACTCTATTTCTTTTTCCGTATGATTAATATAATCACACAAGATTTGTACACTTTTTAAGACACAGAGTAAAAGGATTTTCAAGCAGTAACTTCAAGGATTTATGATATTAAGACACTGGTCTGAAACAAAGTTGTCCAACTCGATTAGTTTCTACTATTTTCAACCGGCTTGTGCTCCTTCTATCTTATAAACTGTGCTATATTCTTTTTTGTTGTTGTTTGTCCGTCGTTGTCAAGACCAAGAGCATCACGTAGGTATGATTAGGGCTTTTTGAGGGATTGAGGGGTGTAGGAGAAGGTGAGCGTTGTAAATGTCTTGACTTGTCTTGTTGTACACAGTGTGACAAGAGCGCGTTTAAACTTTTGTTGTTGATGTTATTGATCTTGTTAAAGTATTTACGATAAAACTTACTCATGAGAAGATCTTTCGCGTTTTGAAATAAGACAATTTGCCTTTAGTTTCATGCTGTTGGCCTTTGTTTTTAGAGTGAGAAGCTTTAGTGACTGG
>JAOBRG010350487.1:0-13499 GCA_027574985.1 Umimayanthus nakama | reverse complement strand
ACACACACTCACACACTTTTCTTCCCGTACTAGATTTCTAAGAATGCTGGCGTTACACCTAAGTAGAATTTTGCATGTTAAGTGTTTTCTGTTTTGTTCTATTAACATGGAGAAGGCTACTTACGACATGAAGCGGGTATGCAGCCTTGAACACTCCCTCCTGCACGAGGCGACTTACTCCTTGAGAAACAAATTCGAGTTTTGTGGGTATTACTGACCAAATATTTAGCTTGCATAGTCAAGGACGAATTTAGGTGATGTAGTGATAAGCCGCCCCTCTATTTCGGATGCAATCCAATGACAGTTTTCTATGATCAAATAAGGCTTACATCTTTGTGAAAAACACGGCAATGCCAGAACATTAGGAGGACGAGAAGGATGAGTTTTGACTCGATCAACTTTACTTTATGTAGCGAAATCTTACAAACTGTTTACACATCAAGCTGTCAATGCTACTGCGATCATTTTCCATTTTCCGGCAGGTGTTAGCGGGTCAGTGGCACCCCTGTTCACTGACGAGTTATCTGCATACCAAGGTGGCTTGGTCTTGACGTATTTACGAGGATATGGTAACTATACAGGATATTATTATCTTTCTCTGTGAAGACGCTTATACATAACTTACCTATTTCCCCTTTTTGCCGCTTGCCATATGGTGCAGTCTCTAAAATTTCATTAACCTAGAGCAAAAAGGTTTCTGATAGTCAAGGTCATTCCATCCAAATAGAACCTGAACTCAGATTTTGGTAAGACTTTGTCCATTAATAATTCAATAAATGTAAGCCCCAGAAAAGAATTAAAAAGGGGGATCCCCACACTACTTTTAGAAATAGCGGGGGCAGAGGTCCATCTTTCTGGGGCTATATTTTCGTTAGTGAAAGCAGTGAGGCGTAGCTGTACTACCATCCTTTGGAGTGTCAAGTCAAATGTTCAGAAATTGCCGAAACATATGAAAAGTTGAGTAATAACCAATCCCAGATATTGAGAACATTTGCTTTAGGTGTTTAAGCAAAAACGTGTTTATGGTCTCAGAGTTTCTTTCAAGTGAATACTATAGCTTTGGTCAGCTCACCCAGAGAAACAATCAATTCACGCCAATACTTTTCTATTTTATCGTATTTTCTAACACTCAGAGTTTTCTACTTTTTTCTGAACATGGAGTTATATGGTCATAACTCAAATTGGTAGAAAAAACCAGAGGGTCACCGCGCTTGTTTAGGAGATATTGTGGAAAAAATCGCATAAAAGCACGTTTTTTGCTCATTTTTCGAGGGGAGCCTGAGGCGAGTTTAACAGAAGTTGGCTTAAATTGAACAAATTTCATTTTCTCCGATTATTTTTACCAATTGTTAGTCTAACTGTATAATATTTGTCAAGGATCATTAAAATCTCTCAAAAATTACGATTTTAACCTCATGCGCAGAAAAGCTGCGCACTGCAGAAGGGGGAATGACCTTAACAACTTTAAAGAAACTGAGAAAAAGTGCAGACTTTCTAACAGGGGGACACTTGCGAGAAAAAGGAAGGAGATAGGGTGATACCCGGAGACGCACAGGCCATTCCCTACACCAGTCATTTTTCTTGAGTGCCTTTAATCAGGATCTTTTGTATTTTTGTTTTTCTTGCAAACTAAGTGTCGCAGACTCACCGCTCTCGTTCTCTCGGTGTCTGTGAAGTATGTATCGGGGTTTTCTGAGCCTATGAACCTGGAAACACAGTTTCAAAAAACCAAATTACAGACGTTCAGAACAAATGATCAAGTTCTAGTAAACAGACAATCCTCTAACAACCAGAATCCAAAGGTAGGATTCACTAATGTTTTTTGATATTGTAAAGAAACATAATCAGAAAGTAACTTCGAACGGCTTGTACGCAATGTGTTATGAAAATGTGCTAAACCAGTCCAAAACGCGTCCTATTTTTCTTTTTTAAGCGCAACACCAGTTCGTTGAGGCGCAGCATAACAAATGTAAAAGACGGCGTGAGTGGGGACAAATTGTCATTACAATAATTATCTGAACTATCACCATCACGGTCATCATCATCATCATTGTCATTAGTATCATTACCATTAGAATCATCTTTGATCATCATCAATCGGTATTGTCATCATCATCATTATTGTCATCACCAGGATAATTTATCATCATCATTATCGAAGAGGCAAAGGGACAAAAATGGGAAGGCAATGACCGGATGCTACTTTGTTCACACACCAAAGTCACAATCTAGAAGTGTATTTAACGGTTGTATCGAAGAAGAAATGCACAAATTTTGAAGTGACACGATTGGAAGATGAAGATCCAAGTTACAATTCTGAACTAGCCCGCCGCATGGCTCGAAACAAACATTTTATCCACAGGTTGGAAAACAATGATCTTGAAGCAGTTTGCATTGCACATTCGAGGCCCTCACAGTGAACAGGCGAATCTAATCCCTTTAACTGTCCATCTTCCCAAATAAATAAAAATACTTGTATTCAATAAACTGCTTTTAAATTTAGGAACAGTGAACCACGCACAAACCTGATGATAGTCCAGCAGACTCAAACGTTTTGTTTAATAGTTCAACTAAAATTTTTAATAAAAATATACCGTAATTTAATTCTTACTTGCTAAGCTTGTTTGCCTGAAAGTTACAAGTGAAGTAATCGTTCGGGAGGTTGGGTACTTCTTGGTTAAAGATGTTCGGCACATGGAACTTGTTTATCATCCGTTCGGACCAGTTGATTTTCTGTGAGTCGCGAATCTGTTTAATTTTGAAAAACCGAAAGTCAGTAGATCTTATAAGCGCGTACAAACTGCAGTTTTACGGTAGACTGGTATAATTATAGTTGGGCAGTGTACGATGTCTCTCTCTTTAACTTAAGCCATTTGGCACATGGCACATGGGGTCAGAATGCATTTGCTCCATCCATTTCTGTCTTTAAACATGGTTCTTGCCTCTTCCCATGACGCAAACCCCATTTTCTGTCCTCTCACTCCCAACTGGTCTCCACCATGTTGTTCTTGGTTTGCCGTTTAAGCTTAAAAGCCGTTCTCACGTTCTTACAACTAATAACTGTCTATAACTTCGGCTGTTGATAAATGTCGGCCTTTGAGCCGACCTGAAATCTCCCCTTGGCTTTCTTTCAGTTCCGTGATACACTCAACCCCAGTTAAATCGTCGTCATACGGAATCATAACTTTCATTATATTTAAACAAAAATTATGTTCTTGCATTTTTACGTTAAGCCTGGTTTCCATATAATCTCTTCGATCTCACCAGTCTCGCCGATCGCATGAAATAGTGCCCTTGCGATCCAAGAGATTATGTGGAAACACTTCTTTCGCGATCGAAAAAGACTGAGACAATCGGGGCGATCGCGATCGCGCGGATAGAACACTGTTCTATCCAGGAGATCGATGCGATTGTGTGAGGTTGAATGAGATTATATGGAGACATTCAAAAGTGATCGAAAGCGACTGATGCGATCGGAATGTATCCTGGACTTCATTTTTATGTTTGGCGCGCAAAAATAGTACCCTGGACCCACTTTATGCGATCGTTGAGATCATAAGGAAACATACGATCGCATCGAATCGAATGAATTGCATCGATCTCGTTACATGCGATTGGCGAGACTTGCGAGAATGATGAGATCGAAGAGATTATGTGGAAACCACGCTTTAATGGGTAGCTAACCTAGTCCCAACCCCCATGGCCCTAACCTAGAGCACCAGGAGCTGCATCAGGCTGCGTTGCTATTTGTCCGTTCTCTACCCTTCGACCTGGCCTATAAATACTAAATTTTATTATTGACTATTATTAATGGACTGAGCCCGACAGGGTCAAGTGTATGATGTTCTACTTGTTAATCATACCTCGAGCGGGGCTTTGAAACTCAACTCCTCTGCGTAAAACAGCATGACACTCCACGGAGCGTGTACTTTCACGAAGAAGAGCTTTCCGTCTTTCTCTTGAAGGACTTCCTGCAAATAGGAAATAATGCTAACTTTATTCTGTTGCAAGGAAACACTTACGTTGTTTAGCATAACTGGAAAATTTTGACATTGTTTATGAAAGCTTAACTGGGGATGGTAATTGGTATATTTTATTGGCCCTCTCCCGAGCCGTCCATCCACGGCAGAAATCGGTATGAGAACGTATGAACTTTTCGCTCGTTTTCACTTCACTACCTACTTGACTTTTTCCTATCGCTTCGCTGATCGGAAGCTGTTTAAAATATACACTACAAACTCAGCAGGCTTAAGTAGTTTGTACCGATATTCATATAAGAAGCTTAAACAACGGGTCTCTGATTATCCTCCTTGCAACAACGCAGACGTACGCTTCGAAACCTTCAGCATTTTTCAGCTCGAGTAAAATTATCAAATTAAAAAAATCTCGAATAAGGAAGGTTAGCCCTCTCAAGTTCAAGCTCTCTTGGGTTTTCATTCACGGTGCCCCCCCCTCCCCCCTCCCCTCCCCAATCTCTAAGTTACTCCGCGGTCCTTGACAGTCCGAACAAAACTAAAGTAAGGTGGGGAACATCGCCTTCTATTATTTGATTTTTATTTACTTGCCTCTTCAAACTCGAGCTGCTGCTTGGTCAGGTTCTCCATGTACTTTTGTCTGTACTCAAGGTGTTTTTGAGGGGTGGGTTTGTCGGTTTCTTCGTAAACAAGTACGAAGTCTGAAAAGTAAGAAAATACTTTAGCATGGTCCATGAAGGAGTAAGGATTTAAGTGTCCCAGGAACTGTTAGAATAATAATAATAAGATAAGAAGAGTAAAATTTCAAAAGGACAGCTTCCCATAAGATACGTGCAATAAATAAATAAGTCGAATTTGTTACTTTTATTTTCATTCAAACTTTCATCACTAGTACATATACGGGTTTGTTAGAGCATTCAATTGAACTGTCTAACATGAATGGCTTCATAGCTAAGTAATTAGGGCATCTGCCGCCTGCATCGCCTGGTCATCCATGGCTTCATTTCCCTTTCAATGAGGCCTGAAAAATATTTTCAGGGAAGGATATTTGTAGTTGTTTAGGTTGCAATTAAAACTGCTACGATCACTTCTCATATCCATTCTTCACTTCGTTTCTTATATAAACCTATTTCATATACACAATACACGCCTTTTTTATAAGAACAATTTTGTAAGGACAACGAAGCTCAAATTTGGCCAAAAGTTAAGAACAAGCTAAGAACAATCGAAACTGGGATTTGGAATGACACATGCAAACTTCACTTTTCTTAATAAATTTCTACTGGTTTCCTCAAACTCGACTGTATCGAGCGTTGAAATACTCCGAATGTTGCGATGTATTCGGCTTGATGATCAGAAGTTAGACATGACCAGATATATTTAGAGTACTTAAGGAGTTATTTCTTGCCGTTGTTGATCTTATGGGCACTTTTAAAAATAAGAACAGCTTAAGAACAATTTAGGCTGAAATTTCCTAAAAAATTAAGAACAATGAAGCCCGGCCAAAATTTACTGGTACTTAAGCGTGTAAATCATAAGCCGATAAGGGTTAAAGTCTCCAACTGGTAGAACGGCTGGCCAGATGGATAGTTACACCAGCGTTGTTGGCGGGCAGAGGACTCGAACTGGGGATCGCCATGTTACGAGTCATGATCAACGCTTTAGCTCAGCCACGACGCGAGTTGTTTTTCATTTGCAGCAGCTCATTTGAGCCTCGGTAGTGCTACGGGATAGTTTTCTCACCAATTCTTCTTTTGCCATCCCTGAAGAAGCAGCCCCTCTCTCCACTTAAGTCTTCTTCGTCCTGTATTGAAAAACCATGTGTTAATTTGCTGATATCCATTAGAAAACCCGAGCAAACAACGGCAGTCCAAACCTCAAGCAAACCGTTACATCATCTCAATATCTCCTGACCGAAAAGACAAATGAGAACTTCTTAACTACAAGTCTTAACTCACCCTTACTACCCTCATCACCTCTCGATACCCTTTCTTGTTTGATAGAGTGAACGATCAATTTAAATCAAGGAAAACTAGGTTTGGGTTCGGCATTATGGTTAATATTAGGGTTTAGTGAGGGAAAGAGTTGTGGCCATTATATTTAGTTTAAGGGCCAGAGGTATGACTAGCAATTGGATTTAAGTAAGAGTTGGATATGTCGTGTTTTGCACGTTAAGGTTAGATTTTAGCCTAGAGTCTTAAAGTTAAGGCTAACCCTAGAAGCTTCGAAGAAAAACCAGTTACACGAAGGTGGTGTCTTTTTCGTTTCTATGGCAACAATAGTCAAATAAATGACGTCACAGGCGGCCGTCCTCTTGGATTTTTAAAATTTTCAGATTTTGCTCGAATTTTTACTTTTGTACCCTCAAATTGATTAGAAAACAGCATTTAACGCGGTTGAAATCCATAAAAACGTTGGAATCCAATGTGAGTTTGTCAGTATTTAGTAAGTTTCCAACGAAAAATTGAGAACTCGTAGTCAACACACAAGCTGCGGGTTAATCAAACCCGCAAAAAAAATGATGCTCCCTGATGAACTCAAACTTAAATTGTAATGTTTACACATATCAGTGTGCGACATCGCTTTTCAGGAACCGTATCAGTGTCGTGCCGGGCCTGACCGAGCGATTTTATTTTTTACGCCCGCTTCAAGATGGCGGACTGTCACGGATCAATGATTATTCGTAAATTCATGTCATAGGGCTATTGAGGGTTGTTCATGGTTAGCTAGGGTTAAGGTTGGGTCAGGGTTACTTTTGAAAAAACTTTAGATAGATATACAGAAAATGTGAAATGTTGGCAGCGAAATGATGGGTTAGTGTAGTTGTAGTGAATAGTGACTCGTGTTTCTGAGGTCCTCCGTTCGAGACTCGTCATACACGCCTTTCTTCGGCATTTTTAACTGCTATTTTTTCTTGAAAATTTTCTAAGTTCGAGTCTCAGTTTGAGCAATGTTGCAATTCTAGTAAGGCGTCCGCCACCTTGAAGTAGGCGTAGAAAAAAATCACCCTGACCTTCTATGGTAATCGAAGCGCGCAAAGGTTTATGGGTTTCTGGTATACCTATCATCTCGTGTCATTAAAGAATTTTATCGTTTATTAAATGTGCAAAGTTTCTCCCCGGGCTGCGTTCAAACTATAAGAACCAATTTTAAGAAAAGGATTGTTTAAAATTGCTTGTTATGTATGCCGGAGACTGAAGGTTATTTTCTAATGAGAAAATAAATGGTTGTCAGAAAAACATTTTGTTTTGCTATTGAAAGAGCAACTACAAACTACCAGAAATAGTAAACACCTACTTTTTAACTGCTAATGGTTAAAATATAGATTGTTTAGGTTTTCAAGGGACTTAGTTGCATTTGTGATTAATCAGTGGAAATTAGAGTGATTCATTAGATGTAGTTAACTGTTATTAGTTAAAGAATCTTTATATAGATATACTACGCTATTTCACTGTTAGTTATCACCTCTTACATTCAGCAGGTGTTGTAGCTGTCATCACTGAGTTAAGGTCCTGTCAATTAAACTGTTTTCAATAATCGTGACTGCTCTAACTCATTGATTAACCTGTTTGAAGCAGTTATGCTAAGGTGAAGATACTTAAACCGTTTTGTTTCAGCCACAACTTAAGATGGACAAAAAAAATATAGATTTGACAACATTTTGTTTCTAAATACACGACCTCTTGCTGTTTTTACACCCCTTTCGTTCAGTACCTGTGCTGAATCGCCATCTCCTTCGCTTCCTAGACCTGCTTCGGGGTCAAGCAGCTGTTTATCATCCTGGTCTGTCCCCGACATATCAACTTGTCCTGGTGTATCCTACTAGGAACACCGCTTTACTCCAAAACCTCTCAGAGCCTCGCCGTACGATGACCAACGATCGCTTGTATCACCTGCTAGAGAACAAAAAACTACTAGGCAAACAATGTATTGTTTTACTAACACTTGCTGTTCATTGTTCCTATTCAATAAATAAACGACGCGATCAAAAGAACAGACATCTAGACACTACAAAGTAGATATCAAAGATAAGCACTCGTTAGTTACTGACCTTATGCCGGTTGACATGATTGGCATAAGACGATGTTTAACCATTTAGATTTATTTAGTAATTGTTTTGGTGTATTAGGAAGAGCTTGAAACACTTACTACAACTTTGAGTTGTAGTAAATGAGATTTTTATTGCTGGTACCTGACGCATATGCTTTTACACATTCTTTGAAACCCGATACTAACCGGGTTATTCAAAAAACATTTGGACATGCTCATAATTATTAAAGAAAAACATTACAGGAACATCAGTGTAGTTTACGATTCTTTCGTTTATTTCTTTCATTAAGCACACACACCCAAACCTGATAGTATCAGACGAATACACAATCAAAGTCACTAGTTTGTTGTCAAAACAATTTCACTTCATTTCCAAATCTTATGTTACTTGTCATTGGTTAATAATTGATTGCAGGGAAAACGGTAAAATAGAGTTAATAAGTTTCACCCTCCTCTATTTTTGAAGACAATAAAAAGTAAGCGATCTCCCTTGGTTGTCAACAGTGGCTGCTAGTGGGTTTCTCAACGATTTCGAATGCTCTCCCAGGAACGGTCTGAAAATCAAAGGCGCTCAAAGACACCGGCTTCTAGAAAGAGCATTTAATTAAAATCCGAAGACGCTCACGCGAAAAAATGAGCAGCGCCCGCAGTACGTATGCCCAGCGTCTCGTTAAGTCACCTGAACTCGTGAGAACAACAACATTTCATTGGCCTTGATTCGGACTCAGTAAAAACAAATTTAGAAACCAAAGAAACCTGCAAATAAACTACATAACTAACAATGATAACAACAATATGTGTGAGTTATGGAAATCGACTTTTTCATGTACTTTAATGCCATTTAAATCATTTGTAACTACTTGTTTCTTTATCTTGTGTTTCTCACACTTCCAAAACATCTTTTCACACTGTTTGATTATGTGTTTTTTTCATATTAACCAATTCTAGATAATGCATTCTCCCCCAGCTTTCCTACGTCACGCGACCAGTCCTCTAACTTCTAACCAGCGGTTTCGTTGAGTAGCGGCGGCTCTGTGACTGCTGACAAAAAATGATTCCAATTTACTCGGTTCTTTGATAACTGATAGCTTATTGTCCAAAACACCATTACAATGATCGAGAGGTCTTAAGCCAGCGCAACTGACGTTTCAGTCGCTGGAGAAGAGAAAAAGTAACTAGAAGGAAAACAGACGGTGGTGAGGTGGGGGAGAGCAGGGAAAAGCGCGCGGCTAAGCTGAAAATTACAGACAGTCTTAATTCTTGCTCACGCTGCTGTGTCCGTGATTAGTCTCATTTTTTCTTCCATTGTTTTAAGCGCGATACTTTCTCAAAGTAAAAGCCGAAGGTAAAACAATTTTCTTTCACAAGGATAACACCTGCCAGTAGCTAACTGATAAACTTGCAGCCCTCAGCGCGCCCTTTGTCAGTGCTCTGTTTCACAGGTGTCTAAGGTTGCCGTTCACGTTGGAACGGTTCAAACTTTCGAAATTGAGATTTTGGCAGAAAATAAACTTACACTAATAAATGAACTTCTAGTACAAAATGCTTTTCGATACGTCGAATAGTTTGCGAGGTATGACGAACGAGAGTTTTTACCGAAAGTAAAATCGTATGACGTGCGGCGTACTTTAGGAGTGAGTTTTGGCTGAAACCGCAACAACGCAAAGGATCAATGCTCCCTCAGTTTTTAATCTCATGCCGTCAAATTTGGCAAGTTTAAGATGAAAAACCGTCCTGGGGCATTTTGAAATTCCGCTCAAATTTTTTTGATGACTTAATCAGGGCAGTTTTGTACGCTGCAAATAGGGAGTTTTCTTCAAATGCCTGCAGAAAACTCATGACGCGTACAATAAAAAATCACCAGGACAGAATTAGAGTAAAAATTGTGCTGAATCTCACAAACAACCTGAAAACGGCTGAAATTGAAACTGACGGCCGCATTGACGTCTAGAATTGAAACAAACAGTTTGAATTATGATGCTCTCATTCGTTTAGAAATCAAAATTTTTAAACATTTTTTCAATCATCATTTTGATAACTTTATAAGCTTTCCAATGATATATCAGTAGGTTTCTAGGTGTCCAATGCGTTTTAACGCAGTTACAGACAGAAAGCTGAAAACACCGCTCATGGTGAAGAGTAACCTAATGTTAAAGCAGCACAGTTCAGAAAGAAGTCGAAGCAGATGTTGGAATCTGAATGGAACTAAGACCTCGCACTCACTGACCACATGAGCAGCGTTAGCCTACAAGATTGGCGAAACTAATTCCCCTTTACTAAATGGTCGTTGCCATTTTGAACAGTCGATGCCATTTGGAATAGTCGCTGTCATTTCCAACAACAGCCGATGCCATTCGTTATAGATACACATCAAAAAGAACGTTAACGGTACTGAATAAAGTTGTTGGCGTAGTGGTAGTGTATAAGAATGCTAGTGGTCACGAGTTGAAAACACGGTGACTGTTTCTTATTTATTTAGTTTTTCCTTTCGTTTTTCTAAAAGAATCGCTTATTTTAGAACTGACTTTGGTTTGGGTATGGCACGCTAATTAGCTTAACAGTAACTGACGACAAGATCACGAGTGCTCAGGATCAAGAAAATTTGAAAATGGCATTTCCGAAAACAATACTTGAAGAACCTCTTTTGTAGGTAGAATGGTGAAGCTGAAACTTAGAGCTTACTCGATATTACAGAAAAGGAAAGACCTTCTAGTGGTGATCTGCACCAAATCATGAAAACACTAGCTACTATTCGTCATTGCAGCACCAGCTTAAGTATTGTGCTTGTACAACTCGGTTTTTCAATTATGTTTACTTATCACTTTTAGTTTACTGCTTTTTTGCCTTCCTGGGTAGCGGCTTACTGATAACACGTGTTTACGCGGATTTCGGTTGGGTTGTGCGAACGGAAAACAACAGATGCACACACAACACTATCAATTGTGTTAATTGTGTTAAAAACATTTGAGGCTGAGAACCTCAATCTCCAAGCTAGGCGTTCTTACAAAAAGAAAGATTGTGCTCGGCTTTGTAGTGAAAATCTGTACGGCGCGTGAAACTCTATGTAGTACAAAATACTGCATGCGAACTGAAAAATACAATGTGCTTTCAAATAAATCGAAATTCTTTGTGTCAGGTTTCTATTTGCGTCTATGTTTTTAGTTCGAATTTTTCCGACAGTTCCGAACTGAGTAAGTTTGCCTGTCAATCGGGACTTTACTTTTAGCCAATCAGAGACCTGCTGGTCTGTACACGTCATAACGCGGGCACAAAATGGTCGCGCGCTTTACAAAAAGGGACGAGAATGACACAAAACACTGTTTTGGATACTTTATGTACAGACTAGGGTACAATGTTAATTCGTTTATTATCTTCCGAGTTGAAAAGTACCGACAGCGACTGAAACAATATTTAATAAGTATTCTTTAAGAGTTGAAAACAACACAACTAAATAATGTGCCAAGGGTACCGAACGCCCATCACTTTTGCAGTTGTTCCCTTCCTATGCTTTCGCTAAACCCTCAGTTTCACTTCAATTCTCTTTAGTTTAAAAAGGTTTGTAATAACAAGTAGAACAAGTAAAAACGTTTCAATGAAGCAAAATCACTGAAGAATTCGATTACACTGTTTATTAAAACCAGCTAAAACCATATAGATAATACAGAACGAGTAATTATTGCAAAATTGGTAGTTGTTGATTTGGACAAACGTCTCCATTTCTAAAACACGCTATAATTGCTAAAACAAACCTTTGCTGAATATCAGTGTAAGTACATTCAAAATGTTCACTTCAAAACAACTTGAAGCACAGGTGTATACAGCCGTGACATGTGTACACGGAGCCAATTATCGGTCCCAAAGCAAGGTTAAAAACATTTCCGTGCTTTTTTTGGTTAGAACAAGGCCGTGTTTCTCATACCAGCTTCACTGTTTTCGTCGTTTGATTAGCTTGTGTAAATCTAATGCAGCACTTATGACAATACTGAGCTGAACAAGTTAGAAATCTATTCTTTATTTCATTCCAAAATCATTAGTAGTCGATCTGCCGTGCTTAACAGATACGTGTTAGGCCGAGGTTTTGCACTAATTACTTTCTCATTCTGAATAATTCAATATTGTGGAAAATTCTTGATGAAGGAAGTTGTGATTCCGCTGGTATGTCTTTCCGTAATAACTCTACAAACTTCACACAAATTTACGTGATGGATGCACTGTGTGATGTGCTATGGAGCTATAAGTACTGGTTTTATTCTTTCACTGTTTTGAGTGTGATTTCCCTGATCGGCAACGGGTTGATCATGGCCGTTGTGTACAGAAGCCCGCGACTAAGGACAACACACAATTTTATTGTCGTCAATATGGCCGCATCGGACATTCTCATCTCTCCTCTTGACTTGACGTATTACATCGCTTTCCACTACAAAGATGTGGAAAACATTTCCGACACAACACTTCTCTTTCTGTGCAAATTTGTTGCGTTCTTCTCAAACGTTTCAGTGGCAGTGACGTCAATGAGTCACCTTGTAATTTGCATTCACCGATTCTATGCTGTGTTCTACCCGATGAAAGCTCGACTGGAGGACAAGTGTATGCGAAAATTAACAGTCGTGTGTGTCTGGTTCGTCTCTATGTTACTCTCATCTCCCCTCCTGTATTTCAACCGACTCGGAAACAACTGTTACAACTCCATGGGCAGCGACATGAAACAAGCGTTTTGGATTACTTTTTCCATCGCCACAGTAGCCTTGCCATTATTAATCATGACAATTTTGTACACCAAAGTTATTCGTAAACTGAAAAGCCGAAAGCCGCTTGGAATCTCCTTCAGGCAAGAATTAAAAAGAAAGCAACGAAACATGAGACTGACAAAGCTCTTTATTACACTAGTGTCTGTCTTCTTTGCTTTATACGGGAGCTATTGGATTATCAGTTTGATCCGTCGACTTGGGAGCGAAAAGCACTTGCCCTGCCCGATAAATACCGCGTATCTAGCGACATACCCTTTCGTACCTCTGTGCTCGTCAATCAACCCTGTAATATCTTTTAGCTATTCTAAAAGGTATCGTCAGGGGCTTAAAGACATTGTTTTACACTTTTGGATATCTTGCAAAAAGACACAAGCGAGAGAAATTAGCGAAGCTATCGAACTTCATTTGCTTCCACCCAGCCCCGCGCCCAGCTAAGTCTAACTCCTCAGACTTGACAGGGGTCCATGGCGGGAGAGAACTGCAGAGAAACGAGTTCAAAAGCTTTCTACGTTAGCTACAACAAGAACAGAACAGCACACAAGAGCTCCAGTTTGCTTCTATCGATAAAACTGATTACAATAATGAAAAGATTTAAGCAAAGCATGACTAAAACGTATGTTATGGAGCAAGATCAGTGTCTGATAATTTAATATAAGGCCACTTAAAAAAATATCCCGGTTTATCATCAAAATTTTCAAAAAATTCAGTGAGGGAGGGCGCTTTTTTT
>JAOBRG010350476.1:0-13499 GCA_027574985.1 Umimayanthus nakama | reverse complement strand
AAAGCTTCAAATTTTAGGTCGGAAAAACCTATGGGGGGGGGTCCATTTGACCCCCCCCTTGGACTTTCGAGGGTTAATCGATATGATGAAATTTAATTAAGATCGATGACGTCATTAATATTGTTAGGATAAATATATGTAACCATTCAGTGATAAGTTTTTGCAAATGTGCAATGCAAGAGATGAGTATGCTATCTGCAAAAGGTAGACCTCAGAACCGCGAAACTCCCTCAACACACATCAATTCAAAAACTTTAATCTAACTCACAAACGTAAGTTTCTATATAATAAGATCGGCTAGGAAAGTAGCCGGATAACCATAAATTTAAGGAACGCTTTTTCAATTGGTTTTAAACAATGAGCTGATATTTTATCATAATCACAAATTCATCGCTGTCAGACCTAACTTCAAAATGTAAGAAAAAATCTAGAGATCTTTGGAACACAAGTTTATCACACTTTCCGTTTAAAACCTTTCATCACAGGTTTTATATTGGAAAACAGCACGCGAAAAAAGAAACGGTCGAGCAAAATGTAAGTAATCAATTTATCTTGTCTTAGATGTTGGCATCAACCAGAAGACCAACGAAAAATGTGCTTCTCTACGTTAAGATCGTGATCATAGATTGTTAATTTCAAAATCTCAAACTAAAAAAAAAAATAGAAAAAATATCTATTATTTAAAAATGCAATGTTTTTATCAGCAAAAATCACTTTGTCAACAGGTGAAAATGTTAGCCCGTTCAATTGCAAAATGGGATAGGGCTTTATAACGGAGGTCCTAACGATTGATTGGAACCACTTTGGTTGCCGGCATTCCCGCTCCCTTCGTCTCTTTCATCTCCCCATGCCTACTCTAAGGAATGGTTGGGGGACTGTACTAAATTTCTGTTATACTATTTAAATTACGCATAGCTTGCTTACTCGCGTGTTCCAAGGGAAGTTTCTCAGCAACCTGTTGACACCAAATGAATGGTTCAGAAAATGAGTGTCTTTGCCAAATCGCTTTAAGCGGTTGACATTTCTTTTTGTCTTCGAGATTGTTTTTTCCCCATTTTGCCTCTTTTGTCAGATTATGTTTGTGCCATCTGCATGTTCCAGTGTTTGGAACCATAGTTTATATAAAAATCTCTGAGTGTGCTGTCTAGCTCGATTAGCTTACATAGTTATTCTAGGCAGCCAAACACCGTACTTCTGAATTATATTTCTTCGTATTGCTTCCTGTAAATGAATAGTGTTTAAATAATAAAAAATGTTAATGTGGTTGTATAGCCTACTCTTATTGACAAATGTGTGGGTTCTTTTTAGTCCCCCGATCTATATATCTTGCTATCATGTCTATCCGTGCATCTGCCTGTTTGTTTCTCTCTCTCCCTGTCTAGTTATTTGTCTCTATCTGCCTCTGTCCATGCATTTTAACGTTCAGCACTGAACTCTTTTGCTGATATCAGCACCGTCTGAAATATTTCTTTGTGTATGGAAATATCTTATAAATGTTCGTTACAGTAAAGAGGACATTGAAAAGAAGCAAACAAAGTTGTATTCATGCTGATTCTTTTATTTCTTTAAAGCAGTACATACCGTGGTTCCTTTTTGTTAAACATTAAAAATCTCTCCATAATTCAATTTTACTTTTAATAAAACGGTTTTAATGTTTTCACACAATACAAAAATATCATAAGAACATTGACCCATGTCGGCTCTACTCAAGTAAGGCATTGTATCATTCATGTACAGATTAAAGATAAACACTGTCAGTACGTTAGCTTATATGAGTTAACTGTAGGATATGTTAACATATTTTGATTGGAGACGAGGCTTTGTAAAAGCGTTGAATCACGGCTAGTTAGCTTAACGGTTTTTGAGCTAAAGCCTTTAATAAAAAAGGGAAGGTTGATTGCATTACAAAGGATAAACAAATTAAAATTATCTTTAAACTCGTTCAACGCTGCAATAACTCGATCCATGCTGCTAATCTTCATTGTCAAACCGGCTTTATGGGCGGACGGTAATGATTCTTGCCTGGGTGGAAGAAAGAATTTGTGAATAACCACTCAAGATGAAAGCAAAACGAAAAAAGCTGCTTTGGTGTTAACTTATCAGTAATAGTTATAAAAATAACGACATTAGCATTTATAAAACCGCCAGCTAATCTGACCTTGTGACGTCATCAGCAAAACTGTATATCATTGAGCCTGGTCAAAAAGTTGCGCTTTGAACTATGAATGAAATTGAAGGAGCTTCTGGAAAGAAGAGTAGGTCCTTTAAACACTGAAAAGATGTGTGATTTTTATTTATATCTATTTCGCACGCCTTGTCTTGCGGATACGGTCTGAAATGACATGATATATGATTTTGCAGACGTCCTCGCCTCTGATTAGCTAATCCTAGAGACTCAGATTAGCTGGCAATTCACTTTACTGGCTGCCTTGGAGCCATAACAACCCCTTTTAGTGTTTCAACCAAGAACTTTCGCAAAAATCTGTAAATCCGGTAGTTGGTAGAACCTCTATTCACACAAGAATGGTTGAATCCAGATGCTGTTTGACTTATAAAAAAAACTGAAATACTCTAAATAACATTGTACCCAGCTTATTACTGGATATTGGTATTTGATATTAAGTTCTGGTTGGAAATGTCCTTCGGGTTGATGGTGTGGTGTGTTATTTCGTTCTTTTCGTTTTGCAACTCCTACGTACAGTTTCATGGTTACAACTTTTTCAAAAATGAAATTAATGGCATCAATAGCAGAAGAAACTTTATGTTTGAAGAAAAGTATGAAAGTATTTAACTCGTACCCATTATCCGCTCCGTGTTGACCACTAGTGAGGGTTAGAATTTTTGCGAGGCTTTGGATAGTGATGGTAGACCCTGGCTGGACCATTATGCTGCCCGTGGAAATGATGGTGGACCCTGACTGGACCTCCATGGTGCTTTGGAAGTTGGTTGTAGAGCCAGAATGGATTACCGCCTCTATAGAGTTTGTGCAGGTGGTGAAAACCTCGATAACCACCTCTGGGTGGCTTTGGGAAGGGAAACCCGCCAGGGAATGTGCCATTATTGACGATGACAACACGGTGAACACCTCCGTAATATTTGTTTGAGCGGTCACTATGGCTTGACAGCTCCTCTGGCTTCCCGACGAGGTCGGCTACTTTATCACTAGTATGAGAAGAAAGGGTTTTTAAAAACAAAATGCCAAAACGGTCCTTTTTAAATAAATCCTCTAAAACCAATCTAACCTGACTGTCTCTTGAAGGTTATCTTGGGACATGGGCAAGCAAATGACCAGAGGAACCAGTCCACAGAACAACAAGGCCTTCATCACGATTGTTAGTGAATGGGTGCCTGTTCCTTGAGATGATAAGGTAGTTCGAACAACACGACCGAGAAGCGGTGATGTACTGCCACAGCTGCTAACCAACCTTTATTTATTGAATTGTCTTTGGAAAATACTCATTCAGCAAAAGAGCCTCACGCACGTGATATTGATTCATATGCAGAAATTGCGTCTGAAAATAAAGTTCTTATATATTTTCAAAGTGTTTTCGTTACAGCTGCCGGATGTCTTGCTTGACAGAGTACTTTGTTTTACAACGGAATTGTCTCTTGCTTCAAGCTGGTTAGAATCTCAAGAACTTTCTTTGCATTCACGGAAAAGCCACCGAATCTGGTGACTGATTGGAGAACAAGGTTCTAAAAATACGTGTTTGATAAATTTATCTGTCTGTCTGTCTGTCTGTCTGTTTTGTCAGTTTTTTTCTAATTAGAGAATGATCGCAAAAGTAACAAGCACTAGCCTTTATGCGTTTAACTTATTTTGCCGAATATAAGCCTTGTTGTTTCAAACGTTGTTGTAATTGCATCTTTTTTTCCAATGATACTTTTAGAAGCTAGATTGACTCTGCAATCATTTGTCTTATATCATGACGTATTTGGAAACCCTTATTACTTTTATTATTATTATTATTATAATTTTTGTTATTCTTAGTTTCATTGTTGCATGTTATGATTGTTTTATTTTTATTTCAATATTATCGTAGCTATTATCACTATTACTGTTGTTGTTCTTAAGACTATTATATCTACTACTATTATTGTTTTCTTGACCATTGGCAATCTATGCAGCGTGGGTACTTTTTCAATGTCTGATAGCTTCTTATACGTTGAAAAAGAATCGCTAGAAGGACTGTTAACAGAAAAATAATGGGAAATAGCTTTAAACCAGTTAGAAAAGCCCTGGTGTGGACGGCCTAACAAGCGAATTCTACAAAACCTTTTGGGAAGAAACGTCACATCTAATATTAGGTTCTTTAAATGAAGTATATAGAAAAGGAGAATTAACAACTCCACAAAATCGAGGAGTAAAACGCTTACTGACAAAACCGAAGAAAATAGACTAACCGCGAAAGGTAGATAATTGGAGACCCACTACTTTATTGAACGTGGAATACCAATTTGGATCTAAAGCTATTACAAATCGAATGGAAAAAGTTTACCCTAATTAGTTTATTCAGACCAAGCCGGGTGTATTAAAGGGCATTTTATCGGAGAGTGCTTACGCACAATTGATGACGTAATCCATTTCGCCAATCACAGAAAGAAATCCGGCATCGCATTATTTCTAGATTTCAAAAAAGCTTGTGACTCACTTGACCACAAATTTATACAAAAGACATTGAAAACATTTAACTTCGGAGATTCATTCATACGATGGTTTTCGACCTTCGCCAGTAATAACAAGGAGAAAACTCCGAAACAACGAAAGAGAAGCCAAGATGGCGTACGAACAAGTAACAACAGCGAGTCAATGAGCATGCGCACATGGGGGCCTGCCGCTGGTGCAACCCAACCACTGGCGCTTGTATGGCAATGCAAACAGTTGCATAATAAACAACGGCTTAACTTTTGAGTGTTAATAGAGGAGTAAGACAAGGAGATCCTTTATCAGGTTCGCTAATTGTCTTAGCGGTGGAATTACTAGCTCACACGTTAAAAACAAACCGAGGCATCAAAGGTATCACCATCAAAGATAAGAAAATTTTACTAACCCAGTATACTGGCGACAGCACAATCTTCATAGAAGACACACAATTAGCTGAAACAGCATTAAAAATAGTAGAACTATTTGGAAAAGTGTCGGGTTTCAAACTAAATAAACGAAAAGGCGAAGGATTGTGGCTTGGAAAAGCTAAACAAAATAAATCTCAAAAGGTTTGATATTTCGTGGTCGTAAAGTCTTATAAATGCACTAGTTGTACTTTTCTCATACTGCAAAGAAAAGATGAGTTATCTAAATTTCTCCAACGAATAAGAATCGATGCAGAAGTTACCAAACCGTTGGAAAGGTAGAAACCTAACACCTATAGGCAAGATATGCATTCTCAAAATGTTCGGAATCTCAAAACTAATATATTCATGCAGTAATTTGAACGTCCCACAATCGTTCCCGAAAGAAGTTAACAAGAAGATGTCTCAATACGTTTGGAACAGCTCAGTTCCACAAGTCAAACGAACGACAGTGATACATAAAACAATTGATGGAGGGCTTAACATGCCTGATATGCAATTAATGTGCAAAACGATCAAAGTTATGTGGGTAAAAATATTTTTAAACAAGGAATATCGGCAGTGGAAAGTCATCCCACTATATTATTTAGAAAAAGTCGGTGGCAAACTAATATTTGAATGCAATTTCAATCTTACGCGAATAGACATAGAACACCCACCCGTTTACAACAGTATCTTAACAGTCTGGGCAGAATTAAAACAAACAACACCAAAAATACCGAAGATATCTGTCGCAAAATCCAATGGAACAATAGGTTTATCATCATAAACAATAGATCTTTTTGGTGGAAATCGTGGCAAGATCAAGGACTTAATACAATCAGTAATTTATTGAAGGAAGACGGTAGAATATATTCACTAAAAGAAATGTCTAAAATGTACGATATTAACAGCTGGGATTACATGTCTCTTATAGATGCATTACCTGGAGAGTGGAAAAGTAATTTAAAAACTGTCACTCCAAACAACCACACCTGGAAATCGAACACCAACAATGAACAACAATTAATTCTTACGATAACGACAGGACACAATCAAACACCCATTAACAAAATGAAAAACAAATCATTCTACAACATATATCGAAACAATATCAAAGAAACACCAACAATCGATCGCGAGAAGAAACTCTTTAAATATTACCAAGAAAATGTTGACACATCGCTTATCTACAGTTTACCGTATAGAATTACCCGAAGCACTACCTTACAATATTCCCAATTCAAAATATCACACGGCTATTATCCTACCAACGTTAACCTTATACTTACAGTATACCTGCGAATACTGTGACACTCAGTCTAAAGATACGCTAGAGCACTATTTCGTAACATGTGGAAAAACCCAGATACTCCGGGAAGAAATGAAGAACTTGATAAATTTATTACACCACAGATTAGGGAATTTATCAAACACAGAAACCTTTTTCGGCGTACTACAAACAGACAAAACGGCACTCTCTGTTAACTGGGCTAACCTGATTCTTAAGTATTACATACGTCTGTGTAAACGAAAAACAAAACCGCTATCTTTTAACGCTTTCATAGAACAACTGAAGTATCAAATTTTCGTTTAAAGAGAAAGTGAAGAAACCCATAAAAATGCTTTGTCATATAGATGGAAATGGCAAATAATTGACCAATACCTGACTCAACCCTGACTTTCATTTCACTCCTATTGTCTCTCTTCTTTAACAGTTAATGGCAATTATAATACAAGTCTCAAAACTCGAAAAAAGGGACAAAATGCACAACAAGTTATGTTTAACCGCATTAAGTTTATTTTTGTTGTTTCAAAGGATATCCTAACATGTAAACAACAAACAAATAGGCTTGTATATTAAATATCTATTAATTATTTTTGTAAAACATCACTTCTGTTTACCAATCTTACTCAATTGTCACGACTAAGTTGTAACCGCTTGTAAGTGTTGTAACTTCAGAAAGCTCCAGTACAGGCCGCCTATTGTAATTTCTGTTTTAGAAAAAAACCACTGGCGTTGTAAAATGACACAGTCTTGTAAAATATAACAAAATAGAACTTGAATAAGAGCTTGTCAATTAAAAAAAAGAAAAGCGCACGTCGAAAAAATACAATGTGGATATTAAGTAGAGCATTTTCACAAAATGAGAAGAATGTGGTAACTCTCAAGAGGTGTCGTTGCAGCTCATCTTGAGTATACATCAAACAAACAAACTTATCTGTTTTTTACAGCATCAAAGAGACGTCAACAAACGCTTCCGTCCCATCTCTTTAGAAGTTTTTTATGACCAATACCTACTTTTTACAGAACTGGGAGTTTCATCCATTTTCCTCTTCAGCTGTTTATACCGCTACTAAAAAACAAGAACTGCGTGAAAGAAAGTTTTAAGACACCAACCTCTTATATATAAACACGACTTTTATGCTTTAAAATATTAAGCATAACAAACAATATTATCTCAAAAAGATGACAAGTCAAACTCTTTCATTGTTTTGTTGTAGATCAATATTAGCATCAAAAGATTAAATGAAGGTACCGCAATAAGTTATTTAAAAACAAGACTCTCTTTTTAATATTTCTTATTAGCATGATTTCTTTTCTTTTATTAACTACAGGGTTTTTTTAATCTCGTTTCGGGCAAAATATTGAACCAGTCGTGGAAAGATTGCACGTCTCTTGCGGTTTGTGTCGGAGAAACTACTGATAAATCACTTAACATATACCAACACAGCACACTCGCCATGATATGGCATCCTCCCAAGAATATTTGTAACTTAATAATTAAACGGTTACACTTCCAACTTTTCTCATTTCGAAACTGCTGGTAAATAAATTGTAAACTAAACAAAAACTTCGAAAAAGAAGCAACATACATGAATGGAATTATAATGAACGTTAACAGTAGCATATCTCTTGACTAACAGCTTCCGGTACCAGTCAGTTTACCACAATGTATTTTGTTACAACGACTTTCGGAAATCAGCGTAAGTGAGCAGGAGCAATTAGCTTGATCCAGTCTCATTTAATTTGTTTCTCGTTTTTTATAATTTGTTTACGGTGAATAAAAAAGCATTTCATAACAGGTAACATATATTATACATAAATACAGTGACAGTAGCCTAATACATACAGGAAGAAATTGCAGTCCAGGCACTTGCATCAGACAAGTCGTTTAGAAAATCAGAACTCTTAATTTTGTTATTTTTTGTAATGAATGACATTCTAATAGTTCGGCGATTTTTTTATTGTTCGGACAAAAAAGTATCTAACTCGTGGCCAATTATCATATTTAATTTTAAAAAAAAAGTTGTTCCAATGGATTAATCACTGTGCCAAACCGAACGAGACGACTACCGTGATCATGAGTTGGTCTCACGAAACGCATGCGCATATACGATGTGAAACAAAACAAGCTTGCTCCAGGCCTGCTTTTCAAAAAAAAAGTTTTAGAATTGATAAATATATCAAATTTGCTCCTTCATATAAAAAATACACTACTTCGCTTTGAGAAGTCAAAATTTAGACTTGAATCAAACATTTGACAGATGCTTCGGGAAGTAGATCACACCACTCAACAACCAGTCTCTTCCCTTCCGATCCATTTAAATTGCTCATTTCTGGAAAATACCCTCCGGGTCATTTATTTAGGGAACGAAAGAACGCACCATTACTTGCTAAAAATATTCTCAGAGACGTAACGCTAGTCAGTACTGGAGACAAATTCGATCTGTGCCGGCAAAAATTAAACCTCAAAATTTTAGTAGGACATTGCACCGAGATAGGACTTACCGAGAATGGTAAGGACTGAAAGAAACCTCTGGGTTCAAGAGGATGGCTGTTAGATCGACCGCGGAATGAAAAAAAGCAAACTAAGGGTTGATAAATTATCTAAAGAAAAGAAGAGCTTCAATTCAAACTAACTCATTATTGAAAGTAGGGTTGAGATGGCTTCTCATTCTTCAGTTCTGTAACCGGTAATAAGGAGGTTCAAGTTGATAAGTAACTGAAACGGAACACAAAAACAAAAATGTATAAGCTTTTTGGAAGGCCGTCCATGCAATGAATGGAGGAGCTTTGCTACGTCAGTTTCTGTAACTTACTGCACCCCTTATTTGTCTGAAAAAGGAAGTCATTAAAAATAACAATTATCTGCTTTTGTTTTTGCTAAATGAAACAAAATATCAGTAAAATTAATTAATGCGTTTTATGCAATGTGAACAACCTTCAACACGCAACAACGACGCATAAACCATAAAGGGATTTCGTCTGGTTATAAAAGCCTGCTGAAACAAGACTTTTGCAACAGTTTCTCCGAGATCTCAGAAGAACGCAGGCAGCAACAAGATGATGAAGGGTTTAGTTTTCTTGGTTCTCGTCTCATTGGCAGTCGGTTTTCCCCTGTCTGATGAAAATTCTGATGATGCGCCATCCAGGTAAGGTTGTATTTCTCCACAGAGTTTACGACTTGGTAAAGAACATGTCATTCGCAAGTGTTCCTATGCTAAGCACGTAAAGAAGACCAGTGCTACAGTTCAGTAATTTGTTTCACCGTACGCGCCATTTTCATTAAAACCAAAAACTTCGGGCTGAGGCTTGGAGGTTCTTAACTTTTGGAGACTTCAGCCTTGAATTGTTCTTAAATTGTTTTTGTTTTCTGATATTTCAAACAGTGTATCAGTTACCCGATACAACATACAAAGGGCGCCTATTGTTTCTTCCAGCGGTATGCGAAAAAATCAAAACTGTCTCGAAAGTTAAGAGCTTGCTTATCACAGTTCTAGGACCTGATGACACAGCTACTTATAACACGTCTTTGTAATCATGTTTTGTACATCGCAATCTGTGTACTAGTTTTAAAAATTTTCTTAAATTTGGCTTACCAAAATTTCAGCCTGGTGATTCCTTTTTTAAGCTTGTTCTTAATTTTTAGGCTTAGGCTGGGTGTTCTAATAAAATTTGTTCTTATGAGAAAAAAGAGTTTGATTTTGTTACTCATGCTCTTATCTCATCTTCATGGTTATAGAGATGAAACAACCAACCTCAAGAAAAAGGACGGGGAAATTACTGCAAATGATCCCCAAAATACCTTCCATGGTGGATTCCATGTTCATCACCATCATCATTATGGAAAGTTGCAATATGTGAACGTATGTTCCAAAGATTCCTGACTACTATACTACTAGGTTTATTGTCATAGCTCTTGTAACCTCTGATACTTTAATACTTTTCCACCCGTTAACAAACGTTCTAGATTGAAAGCTACTCAGTTCGGAGATGAAATCTTACTTTACATTAAATTGTTTACTGAATATGCGAACTAATATTTTTTGTCATTTTTCCAAAAAAGGTTGAAGGAGCTGCAAATGATCCCCAAAATACTTTCTATGGTGGATCCCATGTTCATCACCATCATCATTATGGAAAGTTGCAATATGTGAACGTAAGTTCTAAAGATTCCTGACTCCTAATACTACTAGGTTTATTGCCATAGCTCTTGCAGCCTCAATACTTTAATACTGCAACTCCGTACTTTATGGCTTATCAACATTTGTCCTGAGGAAGCCCCAAACTCATAAACTGTTAACTTAAACTCTGCTGCAAAGCTCATCCAAATGTTTCTCATACTACAGGTATATCACAATGCAATAAAAATAAAGATCAGTCAACACATTCTTTTAATGTTCTTGGTTGATCTATTTTGAGATTATTGTCTCAGTAATGTTAACTAGAACGTAATGCGTAAAGTCTCCTTTGCGTTGCTTGAACCACACGTTTAAACAAAGATTAGTGAAATTTTAGTGGTAAAATTATGAACTTGATAACAATGATACACTATATAGTAAAAAATTGTCATTGTTCTTATGTCTAACTGTTAGAAACGTACCTTATAACATATAAAAACAGCCCACTTTTCCACTCGTAAACAAACGTTCTAGGTTGAAAGCTACTCAGTTCGGAGATGAAATCTTACTTTACATTAAATTGTTCACCGAATTGACGAATTATTTTTTTGTTGTTATTTTTTCATAAAGGAGAAAGAAGCTGCAAATGATCCCCAAAATACTTTCCATGGTGGATTCCATGTTCATCACCATCATCATTATGGAAAGTTGCAAGATGTGAACGTAAGTTACAAGGATTCCTAGTTCCCTTAACAGGATTAGATTTTACTCTTGTATGAACACAACGGAACATAAAACAGATTCGCATCGTTTCAGAGCTCTCGTTCAAATATCTGTAGGCTCACTGTCATTTACTAGAAGCTGTTGTGTAAAATCTTTTTGTATTATTCAGTTCCATCTCAGGCGCTAACGAACGTTTTTGGGGCATTATCATTTAAAAGGCCATTTGCAACAACGGGTCACATGGTACAAAATCCGCCATACTGGATTGCAAAAGAATGTGCCAGCTTCCAGAACAATACACAAGTTACTAGAAAAGTGTGATTTTGCTTTGTGAACGTTTCCCAGTGGAGACTTATCACATTCTTTTGCAATCCAGTATGGCGGATTTTGTACCATGTGACCTGTTGTTGCAAAAATTTAAAATAGCTTAAATAATCTAACCTAATGTTGATTTCGACGTGGATGATAAAAACTTACCCACTACTCTGTTGGTAGTTACTCATTTAGCAAATAAAATCTCTTTGTACATTGAACCGTGCTCAAAATCATATTCTTTTATCATTTTTTCCGAAAGGAAAATTATGCGCATAAATATATGTTATTTACCGGCTGGGAGGTCCGTATAGGGAAAAACAGTGACCGAGGTCTGAATATGCTGACCGAGGCCTCTGGGCCGAGGTCACCATATCCAGGCCGAGGTCACAGTTTTTCCCTATACGGACCGACCGTAAGCCGGTAAATAACTTATTTATTTTTTCCTCCAACGGACAAGCACATCAAGGGGCGAACCAGAGGCGAAGCAGCGCAGGTTACTGTGACCGTGGTCAGAGATAGGAAAATCTTACCCGCTCACGAATACGCTAAGAACCAATCATAATTCAGTATTTGTTACTCTGACCGCAGAGGAAAAAATAATAGAAATTATTGGATCTGGAAAGTTGCAGGAAACAAAGGTTTTGTTCTGGAGATTCCTTAACAACTGGCAGTACTAAGTTTATTGTCCATAAATTTGTAGTGTCAATACTACCATAACCTCCCACTTCTGACCTAAACGGACATTTATCTCCAATTTGCTTAAAGCTTCTTGCCGCAAGGCTAGCTCATGCAAAGCTTGAATACATTATCTACTCTTAGTAAACTCCCTATTAATATAATTGGCCAAACTTGAATTTTCCTTGAAAGCTGTTTCAACCTGCAAGTTACTTTCTTAGCCCATGATCCTTTTCTTACAGGAATTTTTTCAAAGTTTTGCAACACACCTAATATTCATTAACGACTGAAATCCTCTGCTTCATCGTTGATAACATTCTTCAATTCATTTTATTCAAGGACGAAAGCAAAAGCAAGGAGAACGAAGCATGATGAAAAAGAAGCATCACGGATTTATTATTGGAATTGAACTGGACACGAGATTTACGCTTTGTTTTTTGTCAATTTTTAATAGTTCGCTTTTTTCGTATGCATACTAACAGTGTAAAACATGATTAGTCCTGATCAAGTTCAGTTAGTGTTAGGGTTAGGGTTAGGGTTAGGGTAGGGTTAGGGTAATTGAATATTAGCTACTACCTCCAAGATCTGCACCGGAGGCCGATTCACCCAGGCTCGCGCCTAAGGCTGCGTCACGACCACCGCGCGTGTTTGTTGTTACTGTTGAATACCGTCGTCTGTTGTCTGTGGAATCCACACAACATCAAGCATTGTTGAATGAATGAATGAATGAATGAATGAATTAATGAATGAATTAGCCGTTTGGTACTTAGAGTGTAAACGAAAACAGAAAATTGTTAACCGGAGTTTTTATAGATGAAATAAAATACCAAACCATAAACTCATTATTTTGTCTTTTACGTTTTTATATAGATATTGTTGTACACATGAAAATGCGATATAGAGGGTTTAGGAACGTTGCTATGGTTTCCAACGTACCAACATTGCTGTAACGTTAGAAACCATAGCAACGTTCTTATATTTGCTCATCAATTTATCAAAGGCGTTTTACTGTTTGTATATTGAGGTTATTTTACAGCAGAATCGGGTTTTTAACCAACGATTCTTAAATTCTGCTAAGGTATTTTAGATTTTAAAAAGAAAACAATAAATAATAGAATAAAATAGCGGATAGGCAAAAAGGAGGCGGGCGGGGACGGGAAACTCATATTTTTTCTTGGTCTTAACCCTAGAAGGCATTTATAAGGTAAAAAGAGTTACACGAAGGCACAAGGGGAATCTGACCATCACCTCCCCCCATTTATACTTTCAGTGTGTTCAGAATACTGCCCAACTTGGAAGAACTTGATGGAATTCCCAAGTTAGAGACAGAT
>JAOBRG010350465.1:0-11411 GCA_027574985.1 Umimayanthus nakama | reverse complement strand
CTCCCCCCCCCCCCCCCTCCTGTCAGTAAGATAAGTGAGTGGGGTCTGTGTATTTCAGGTATATTTGCATTATAATTATACTACAATCTCAGTTTTAAAAGTTATAAAATATTTTTATGAAAAAGAAAACTTAATTAGTTATGCACGCCTTCTAAGGTTCGGATGAAAACTTTTTTTGATCCGTTATAGCAGTGTTCCGAGTAAACGTCATACAGCGAACTGTGTCGGGCTTCTACGGTAAGTGTTTAACAACAGATTTTCATTTCATTTCAACTATCATACAAATTTTAAGTTCAACTGTATTTAAACCGAGTACCTCTTTTGCTCTACGACAACGACAAACTTGTCTCAAAGCACTTGCCAATGCTTTAGAAACTTTTATTGGTCAAACCACTCACAAATCTGGTTAAGGCGCTCGCACACCAGTTTTCCCAAAAGTTATACAGCTATTGAAACTGTACAGACTCCTGTAAGGTTTCTGAAATAAAAAACAAATCAGTAACTGTTCATCAGTAAGATAACGTAGTTAACTGATGTATTGCAGAAAACAAAGTTTTCCCCAACTGCATAGTATTCTGGGGCAGATGCAGGGGTTGGAAAATATTCTACTTATCGGTTTTAGAGAGTTCAAATATTGCTAGAACAATACCTCGCTTTTTCGTAAGAACAGTTGATTTTTTCTCAGGGTTTATTGGGGCGCCGTTAACCTCCTTTTGGCATCGCATTGAGAGAAAAAAGGAGAATAGAAAAAAAACTTTAAACAACTCATAAATACTTTTGCAAAGTGTTTCAAGACAATCGACGTTACGCAAGAAGTGCTTGAAAACACCTTTTATATGTATTGTTTTTTTGGTTTCTCAGCTAAAACGGCATTCTTGATAAGAATTCGGAAACAAACAACGAAACAGCAAGGAAACTTGTTTCTGCTTAGACATGCACCCTCGTAAAAATAAGAAAGTAAATCAAAACCCCTGATTCATGAAGCTAGACTAGAGGATCATTGATAATTATTTATGCAACTCGCCAAGCTCTTTCTCCGCCTGGGCCCCTTTCCTTATTTGATGTTTTTAGACAGCATTTCAATTAACCACAAGTTTAAAAACTCTGACTTTACAGGGACAGTGGAGCAGGGGGATGGGAGAGGGGCACCTGACATGCCCCTCCCCCAGTATTTTTAAAGTTATAACGAGTTATATAGAAAAAGTGTTTTGTTCCCCTCAACATTGAGTCCTAACCTCAAAGTTGCTCCGCCGTCCCATGAAAACAGGAAGGAAAAAACAAGGATCCATAACTTGCCGTACGGACTGAGCAAACGAGGCTAACAAGATGTTTATTACATGGCTTTGTTGATTATTCCGGTTTTGAAAAGAGCTAGCGGTCCGTACGGCTACTTACGGACCTAGAATTGACCAATCACAGCACGCGTAATCATTCAGCCATATAATAAGGCAGTATATTATAGAAACATGCTTGTAAATTTCTCAAACAACCCACTGAGAACAAAACTGTGCTCAAAACCTCTGAGGTAAAGTTTAATCTTTATTACCAAGTGATGTATTCCCAATTTCTCCTCACTTGTCATTGCTTCTGCAAAGCAGGTATATACGAAAGGAGAATCTTGAACTTGATGTCAGAGGGTTTGCTGCGTGCAAACCAAAAATACTTCTGCAAGGAGAAAATAGGTGTTGGTCAGCTGTCTTAACTTGAAAAGGTAAGTAAACGATGCTTCTTAGCCATTCTGATTCCTGATCTTTGGTGAAAACTTTTATTTAAAAATGTTTTTCTACAGCGACTATCCGGTATTTTATATCTTTTGCGAAAATGCTTATATTTTGGTCAAGACCCGGTAATACAAACGCGAGCTTGTGTCCAAAACCGTTAGATTTTCGTGTTTACAATAACAGCGATTAATTTTTTATAGCGAGTCGTGATGCTAATGAATAATTGATGAACGCCGATCAGCTCCCAAGTTTTTCAGCTACGAAAACTCGCATTTGTTGTGTCTAACTCAGTATAACTAGGGTTGGTATTCTTTCGGAGCAAAACAAGCGGACCAAAACTGCAAGCAAAGTTTAATATCTCATCGCAATGTTTTGTATAAGAAAAGGAATGTAAGTACCGATCGCTTTAACACTGCGGCCCTGATTGCATTGTTGCTTTTTTCAATTTGCACACTCTCTGCTCGATTGGTTATGGGAAGATGTGGGGTGGGGCCATCAAAGCCTGCGAATTTTCAAACTGTTCATATATCAAAATATGAGGGAATATTTTTGCGTTGCTGTTTGATAAAGAAACCGGCATTTTACATTTGAACGTAAATTTACCGACAACCTGCAACCTGTCCAACAGTTTTGTTATGTCTTAGTGTAGACAAATGAAGACTTAAACAATATCAGTTTCTTAAACAGAAATTATACTATTGATGCAAGGCTTTTGCAACCATTATTAACGTAGTTGTCGTTTATCTCTATACACGTTTATCCAAAGTTGGCTGAACTTCTCGACTGAGAAAGTGTGAAGTTTGGGAACATCGTTTAAGTGACTGAACTACTGCAGCAAGCCTCCGGGGGATTTGCCGCCTCAGTGCAAGCCTGGAGGAGACCAACGCCCTTAGGCGGCATGCTCTCCCGGAAAGTTTTAAAACACAGGACTTCTTAAACTGGTTTTCACACATTTTGGGACTAGTTGCTAATTTTTGTTATAAAAATGCGAGCTCGAGTCTGCAGGCTTTTTAGCAGCTTAAGACTGGCCACATAACTGATTGCAATTTAACCGAATTAATTATTTAGCGGGTCGTACAGAGGCGTATTTCAACAGCAAACCCATTTGCGCAAGATCTGAGTATCTTTATACATTTATATCTCTTGACTACATCTACATACTATCACTGAGTTAAAAAACAAAGAAAAACGAAGAACTTACTTTGTTCATACATTTGAAGATGCCCAAGGCAAAACTGAGAAATTCTAGCCGTAAACACACCGAATTTCCTCTTCTCCAAGCCTTGCTGGGCTTCTTTGCTGATAGCCGGTTGTACTTTTGAAAGGCTTCAACCTCCAGTCCTCTCCAGTCTCCTACGTGATCATAGCCGCATCACAACAACAGACAGAATGTTTTGAACTGCGGCTCTTTCTGTAGTTATTCAAATTTTTATTCCCTCATGAGGATAGTAAAACAACAAAAGAAAGTGGAAAACATTCATGAAGTTGCTATGTGTGACGTCATCATGCAAATATCTCACTGGCGTATTCTTTGCAAGGTTTCGTAACGACAATCCTTCTTATTGTTTGTAAGCTCTAGGTCTGTAGGCGCGAAATTCTAAGATTTATTTTTTCCAGTAATTTTTAAACGGGTTTGTTTTTAAATCTCCTCGAAATGCGATTTACTGCGTTTTGTGCTCTTTCCAGATCTATTAAATACTTCAAAATAAAGTCTTTATAGGTGTCTTCTATGCAAAAGTCCCACGGGAGTCTTCTTTGCAAAATTTCGTAATCATGAACCGTCTCAACAAGATACGTTCATGCAGACAGTTGCTGTAAGCTCCGTATGAGCAAGTTTGTATGAGGGAGTTCTTTTCCCGGAAAATTTGAAATTTGTTTTAAGCGTCTTCGAAATGCCATTTTCCTGCATCTTAAGTCTTTAAGGAAAAATAAAGGATATTGTTCCGTCTTAAAAACGATAAAAAAAACGTGAAGGGGATAACGAGTATCACTCGAAAACAAGGGCGACATCACGAGATACGAAACTAGAAAAACGATAACAATGAATTGGGCAGTTCAAAGACAGTTTAAACTAATTGAACAGGTCCTAACAACGAAAGCTTTATCGCTACTAGTTTTGGAGAAGGAATGTTTCGCAGAGCATACATTTTGCTGAAACAGCATGTACCTAAAAAATTTCCGCCAAACAAAACTATATTCGATAAGAAAAAAAACAACTGACTGCGTTATAAGAGGGCTCTAGGCTCGGCACTTACCACAAACCAACTTTAAAACATTTTCTGTCCGAGCGCTGCTGCTCTTCACTAGGTTTTTGAAGCGCCGTTACGATAGAGCAAATTTTCGCCAATTATAATTTTGCGTTTATTTGAAATCTCGTGTTTTTTTAAGTCTCGTGAAAATGAGGGACAACAATATACAAGCCCCTCCCCCCAGAAAAATAAGGTTTTGACACAGAGAACGGCACTAAAATTGTGCAGAAAACATTCAGTCAAAAGTGAGAGAAAAGAGGGAAAGCAATCAATCTGCAGTAGTTTGGGGCAAAAGGCCACTAGCTATTTGTGTGTTATGTTTAGAGGGAAAGCATGCAGTAGTGTGTGCCACTGGGTATGTCGCTTTCTATAAAAGTAACATTTTTAAAAAGAAACCGACTCGGTAGTCTACAGTTTATCTTCCCTCGTTCTTTAATATTGATAAACCTGATCCATTTGCCGATGAGTGAAAGTTCCATAAAACCAAGAAATCCGCTTTCATGTCTCACTATTCACCTTCCAGGTTTGTATCATCATGCAATTTCAATGACTTACGTCTTTATTTCAATGTAACTCCACTGGAGGGTTCTTTTATTACGAAATGCCTGGCTGGTTCATGCTGCTTATGAATATTCTCAGCTGATTATTTGGGGGACAATTGGACAATGACATGTGTTAGGAAACCATAGCAACATTCTGTTTTTTGTTAATGTATTCATCACTGACTACAAGAGACCCGGCAGCAAACAGAACACAACAGTCGGGTTGTGAAACTCAAGCTTGAACAAGCTAAAACTGATCAAAACAAAGGTTGTTACTCATACACTATCCGTACTCAAGAAAAAAGGAGATAGTTTGTGCGCACAATTTACTGACATAGGGATAACACTGAACAAATACTGCAGCATCACGGAGTTTGTCGTGGTAAGTTTATAGGCTGTTTGCCGGCATTTTTGTTTGATTTTGTTCCGACTTTTATGCATGCATGTTGTAAACACAACCAAATGCTTATATGCGGAGCAAACATCAAGAGAAAACATTTGATAAGGATATGATATGTTTCTTAAAGTAGAAGTTAAACTGGACGGATAATGCTCCAATTTTCTGAAACCAGCTGAGCGGGCTCGAAAGGAATCTCGAAAGGAATCTCGAAAGGTAATGACTAATGGGGCATTGGAACAAATTCGCGTGTCCAGACGCGTCTATATAACATTTTCTAGTTTTAGCGTTAAATCTACTGGTCCTATCTGTCCAAACTGGTCGTGGCAGGTTTAAAGCACCAATTTACTTTGAAACACATATTTGCTTAAAATTTAATGGTAGAACTAGAAAAGGGAATGTGGCCAGTATTGATGCAAAACAGAGGCACTGCTTCTGAGTTACGAATTAATTAACACAGAAAAAACAGTTTTCAATATGATACCATTGTTCTATTTGGAGGTGTGACTGTGGGTATGTCTGGTCCACGCCGTATACCAGTGGTCTTGTGATGTACTGGCACAGTCATATGCAGTCACACTAACTAGTCACACTACAAGTACAACATGCCGAAATTACGTATAAAAAGTAACACAACCTGCTTATGATTGTATACAAACTCTAATCATTGGACAATAACATTTAAAAAATAATTCTTAAAAATTTGCAACCAAAAATATATTTTAAAGCGATTCAAGTCCACCTGGGGGTAGGTGTAATGAGAAAATTATCTTTGATTATCAAATCACGCGCGAACGTGTTGCACCATATGGTTTAGTTTGTATACGACTTCTGATTGGTGGATGTTTTGTTTCAGCTTCTATTAAAGACTGTGATTGGTCAATACTACGCAGCTGGGATTGGTGGAGGAGATATCTGCAAAGCCCGCGCATTACCAATTGCCTGTAGTACTTGTTGGACACTTGGAAAAACCTTCGTATCTTCGCTAAATCTTTAATTTGCACAAGGTCTTAAGACGATAAACCAAGGCTAATTGATGGACAGACCTACTAGGTGAGTTTTTTGAGGTTTACTTGTTTTTATAAACAACAAAATTAAAACTGGAAAAATCCAGCGTCCCAAGCGCGCGGCAAATACCAAAATGGATGTCATCGGAACCTAAGATAGAAAATTAATGTATTTTACAATACATATAATATATATAATAGTTTGACTAAATTGCTTACAGAAAGCACCTAGATGTAAAAAAAGTAAATTTAGTTTCGAGGAAGATGACGTAGAACCGTTGTGGATTCAGCTTCAAGGGTAATTCCGCGGAGAATCGTCTTAAAATAAATGAAACTGAATGAATGAAAGTTGCTTGCAAAACACGTTGTCAATTTGCAAACCGTAGTTTTGAGGGTTTTTTTACTGATGTAAAAACGTTATCAGTTTTAAAATGGCTTTGACGTTTTATTTAGGTGTATCAACACGATTTCCAATTAAAAACACCTAAAGTAATCTTGAGGTGAACTTGTCGTAGGAGACAAAACCTTATCTTATATTTGATAAGAAATGCAATTTGGAAGTCTCGACCCAAACTTTTTTAAGCTTCATGCCTTTGCTGACTTTGTTTGTTATCAAACATTGATGTAAATTTGCCATTAAGTACTTGATGAAACCCAAAGCAAAAACGACCTTTGGCGGTGTGTTTTCTATAAACCGTTTTAAAATTTTTGTAAAATGAGTATTTTAAAGGTTCCCAAAGGCTATGTAAGATTTGTTAATTTTAAGGTTGCTCAGGGTGTATAAACTTTTTTAATGAGTTTTGCATAAAAGGATTTTTTTAAGAAAAATGTTACCCTTGATTATATTTATTTGGCATCATGATTAATCTCTGCCTATCATGGTATTAAAAATACAGTTGCAAATAATTACTTATTTATCATAACTTTTGTTTTGAAAGCAAACAGCAGATAAACTGACTTTAAGTTTTGAATATTATTGTTTTCTAAGGAGTGTAGAGAAGTTGATGGTAAACTGTGATGGAAACAGACAGCTTGGCTAGTACAGATAGTCAAAACTTAGTTGTAGAGGATAGACAGAGCCTGATTCTCAGGTTAGTTTTAGAACACTTCAATACGAAAGTACAGTAGTTTCTCATCAAATCTGTTTCACTTGAAGTGTAGTGAAAAACATATTTTTCCCAGGTTGTAGCTGGGTAAACAAGTTGAAATATTTTTCCAGTGTCCAAATGATTTACACTTTTAGTTGTTGTGTGTACTATATATAAGTGAACTGAAAACTATTTCACTTCTTACTTTGTATTATTTTTTTTCTTTTCTGGGTGTCAAGTTCTCAGCTTGAAGAGGGGAAAATATAGTTCTGTTAGTTGGTACTTAATATGTTTCAATTAATAGTGAATTTGTACAAAAATACCAAATTTGGAAAATGTCTAGTACAAATGATCACTGACAAACTTGAGGGAAACTGATCTAAAAGCTTTGGCAGGATAAAATGTCAAAGTTGGTTTGGCACACCTGCTGGTTCACAGTATAAATTCACCCCTACAGTCAGTGAGTTCTTGAAATAACCTGTATTAAACTGAAAGCCTTTGTGTTTTTAGATTTTCTGCCAAGCTTCTCAATGGTGCAATTGCTGGAACAGTTGGAGTGACCTGTATTTTCCCGCTGGACTTGTGCAAGACCCGACTGCAAAACCAAATATGCACAAATGGACAGAAAAGAATCTACAAAAATTTGTGAGTATTTTGTATGAAATGCTTGTACCAATAAATAGGGTGAACAGTCTAATTAACCTTTTCTTTGGCTCAGTGGTTTGGAAATGACGAAGAAGTTACCTTACCAAGTTTTTCAAGTTGTTTACAAAAAATGTGTTTCAAAAAAATTTTAAATGGTATAATAAGGCTTACTTGTTACTTTAATTTACCACAGGTTTGACTGTCTGTGGAAGGTTGCCCAAGCTGAGGGACTGCGGGGATTGTACAAGGGTGGGTAAATTAAAATGTTTGAATTTGAAACCAACGAATTATACACTGCTATTATTTTTGGCAGCTAATGTCCTGAATTGCATAAATTTTCTTATTAAACTACTTTTTGCTTACATGTGATCTCTCCTTCTCTGTCAGGTCTTGGTGTAAATCTGACACTCATCAATCCAGAGAAAGCCCTCAAGCTGGCAGTGAATGACCAACTCAGACAAATGTTTGGTGGAAGAGGGTAAGTAGAACTAAACTATTGTTCTTATACAGACAGTAATAGTAAGAATGCACCATTGCAAATTTAACACTAAACTGCACTTGTCTTTGGACTTTGCTTGCTGATACTTTTAACTACATGATCGATTCTTTGCACCTACTTGCTAGTTGGTTTCACATTATTTATCAGCATAAATTAGTTATCATTTGTTTGTTAGAATAATGAGCATTTAAGTTTCCAAACTGGTCTTGTAATGTTTTGAAGCATCCCAGTAGTCCACCAATGGGACAAACTTGCATCAATTTGCCTAAATTGATCTTAACATACATCTATGAACTATCAATGCAATTGCTCTACTGGGTACTCTCAATGTGATGACAATATAAATAAAAGTTTTTGTTCCCTTTTAATTTACTCATTTCTGACTCTTCTGCTCATTGTCATTTTCTAGAAAGTGTTTACCTATCCAATTGGAAATGTTAGCTGGAGGAGTTGCAGGATTCTGTCAGGTTTGTGAATGTTTGAACCATTAAGTATATTTAAAAATTTTCGTTTAAAAATTAAGATCCATATTAGTTTCTCTTGTCAATGTATTATGTGATTACGTGAATTGTGATCTTCAGTCATAAGAAATTGATCAATGTCTTTACTTTAATAAAAACTGGAGGTCACAGAAACAAGATTTCCCTGTTGCATGATTAGCTCTTGATTTGTCACCCGTTGCAATATTAATATTTACCTTGTGTGTCTATCTTGTCCATGCCCAGGTTGCAATAACTACTCCGATGGAAATGTTAAAGATCCAGTTGCAAATTGCTGGGAAAACAAAACAAGGCACCAGCATAGGGGGCCCTCTCAGTGGAGCTGCCGCTGCAACAGCTATCCAGAGCAGAGCCTATGCTACAACATCGGTGCCCACCTCTACATCGGCTTTGAAAATAACCAAGGATTTACTCCAGACCAAAGGAATTAGTGGAATATATAGGGGACTTGGAGCAACCCTTGCAAGAGATGTACCCTTCTCTTGCATATACTTCCCATTGTTTGCCTACTTTAACCTAAAGGGGGTTGGTTGCAATGGTGGGAAGCCAAAGATAATGCATTCCCTGGCATCTGGATGCTTTGCAGGTTTGTTTAAAGTTCTATTTTCATTTCCTCAATTAACAATTGTTGAATTTTAAATATGTTTACAAGTATGTTTTGGAAAAGTTTCCCTATATTAATTGTGAAAGCATTGATTTATTAAACTGCATGTGCATGTACTGTACTGTAGCTAAATGAAGTGTCTGTCAAAATTTCATCGCAGGATTAACTATGTGCTGTCTGCTTGCATTCTGAACTTCAAAGAAATTCTTCTGTACAGCAACTTAATGCATTTTCCTTATTCTGTAGGAATGGTGGCTAGTGTTGCAGTGAACCCTGCTGATGTGATCAAAACAAGGCTACAAGTAATTAACAGAAAGCAGGGTGAGCCAACATACACTGGAATCATTGATTGTGCAAAGAAGATCTTCAGAAATGAAGGACTTAAAGCATTCTACAAAGGCGCTGTTCCTAGAATAATAGTAATAGCTCCATTGTTTGGCATAGCACAGACAGTGTACTTTGTTGGAGTAGCAGAGTGGATGCTGGGCTTGGAAATGGGAGACAGATAAACTGTTACATGTACTTCACAGTGTCAAAGAATTTTATAATTTATATAGGCATTTAACTAAAGGAAACATTCAAGAATAGGGGTATCTAATATTCTGAATTCCAGTTTTTTACTCTTTGCAAATCTACATTGTAAATCATGGGAAAACATTGTACAGAAGAAATCTAGTAGCCATGACATGGCCATTGAAACATAAATTGAAAACTATAATTTTCTAATAATAATAAACTTCACGTTCTTTATAATTAATACAGAAATGTTGTTTACGTTGGGAAATTCTAGGCCAAACTGTGAACCACAACTTATTTAAAGATGCTCAAAGTCTTGCTAACTTATTGGGGTAGGGTGAGGAAAAAATGCCTTGTGGAGGGAGGGGGAAGGAAGTTATTGTGTGAACCATGTAATTATGAAAAAGTTTTTAAGGGCACAGTTTTTAAAATACATCTTAGGTTAACAAAGTTTTCTACCGTAAACTTATTTATCTATATGGAAACAACGAATTTTTCTATTTCCCTCCCTTTTTGTTCAAAATTTTTCCTCTTATGGACAACTTTTAAGATTTCGTAGTTTTCAATTCTAACTGTTATATTTTCTAACCTGTTGAAAAAATGTAAATACACCTAAGATATGAAAACCTGTGGCCTAAACATTTGAATTATTAGTTTGTATATGAAATTATCCAGTTTGCAAGTTATTTCATGTTGAGTGGAATTACTAGTTCCTTAGTTGGATCCAATTTTTTGTGACTTTCCTTTTTCACAATTTAATTGTGTTTTGATTATCTTGCATGTGCAGTTTACATGTTAAGCATTAGCAAATCAGTGTTGCTGATTAAGTGTTAAAAATTTTGAGGCAACAGTCTCTTTTAACAGTTTCCAGGTTTAGGTTAGAGAGCTTGTTTTGAATAATTTTTATGGTAACTATCAACAAACTGTACTTTTACAGACAGTTAAGATGTTTTTGCATATTTAAAATATTTGGGTACTTTTCAAAGAATTATAGAAAACTTATAATAATATTATTGTAAATAGGTTATTTAATCCAAATAATGTTAAAATGTAAATTATGTGAAATAAAGTAATATATGAAATTGAACCAAATGTTAAAGAGACTGATTATTGTAATCTACCGTAAATGATTTATACCAAGGACATACCACCAGGTAACAATAATATTGCAATGAACTGAAGACCCTACTCAAAAAATAATTTGACTTTTGATCCACTTCTCAACTCTTCCTACAGTAACTTACTCTTAACCCTTGGGATAATTCAAGTTTTCAAACAAAGTTAAATTACTTTTGCACTATACTTTTCAATTTATTTAAACCAAGATTTGTTGGCAGACATTCACTTCAAGTCAGCCGAAGTGGTGTTATTGTCAGTACGGCTGCCTGATACTGTCACTACCTCCCTCGTAATAGGGGCTGAAAGGGAACAGAGTACACTAAAGAAGTTAAAGTTAATATTTATGATTATCCAAGATAAAGTTAATCAGTGCTTACTTAAAGTGTATATAACCCCTTTGCAGATTTGTTGATTTTGGATAATATAGACCTACAGAAATAACATGCAAAAAAAATTTTTCGAATCGGCCCAATATTCGCCAAGTAATTAAGCTTCAAAGTTCGCGTTATGGCCACGCCCTCTTG